>CAWUFW010017665.1:0-252494 GCA_963921515.1 Calotriton arnoldi | reverse complement strand
GGCCTAGAAGCCCCGCTCGTTTGGCCCCGCCACACATACACTAGCGGTATGCAACGTCTGCCCGCCCTTTCCCCACTATGATGGACAGCTTACTCAAAGGACCCCGGCGCTTTCGGCGCGGTGGCAAAGTTACAGACACACAGGTCACTGGAGACAATTCTTCTGGTCCTTTACGCAGCTGTAGTGTAGGAAAGGCACTATACATTTACCCAACGAGGTAGCACTTACTGATTAGCCAGTAGAAAGTACTCCAGTTGAGTAGAGGTATTGCACAAAACGGTGGCATCTTCGTGGATAAATATGCAGGGCAGATGTGCCTTCTCTCCATTTCCAACGTGAAAAGTTAGCTGTAATCCTTGATGGAGGTCTTTGCATCCTTCATTTTCTCGAGCGCAATTCTCGTGTAGAATTCGTGAGCATGGAGATGTGCCTTCTCTCCATTTACACCCTGAAAAGTTAGCTGTAATCCTTGATGGAGGTCTTTGCATCCTTGAATTTCTCGAGCGCAATGTTCGTGTAGTTCCTGTGACCAGGAGGTTCCTTCTCCTCGTCTGCCGCTGAGATCGTGCTCTGACCCTTTATAAACAAGAGGCATGTGAACGGGCCTAGAAGCCCCGCTCGTTTGGCCCCGCCACACATACACTAGCGGTATGCAACGTCTGCCCGCCCTTTCCCCACTATGATGGACAGCTTACTCAAAGGACCCCGGCGCTTTCGGCGCGGTGGCAAAGTTACAGACACACAGGTCACTGGAGACAATTCTTCTGGTCCTTTACGCAGCTGTAGTGTAGGAAAGGCACTATACATTTACCCAACGAGGTAGCACTTACTGATTAGCCAGTAGAAAGTACTCCAGTTGAGTAGAGGTATTGCACAAAACGGTGGCATCTTCGTGGATAAATATGCAGGGCAGATGTGCCTTCTCTCCATTTCCAACGTGAAAAGTTAGCTGTAATCCTTGATGGAGGTCTTTGCATCCTTCATTTTCTCGAGCGCAATTCTCGTGTAGAATTCGTGAGCGTGGAAGATGTGCCTTCTCTCCATTTACACCCTGAAAAGTTAGCTGTAATCCTTGATGGAGGTCTTTGCATCCTTGAATTTCTCGAGCGCAATGCTCGTGTAGTTCCTGTGACCAGGAGGTTCCTTCTCCTCGTCTGCCGCTGAGATCCTGCTCTGACCCTTTATAAACAAGAGGCATGTGAACGGGCCTAGAAGCCCCGCTCGTTTGGCCCCGCCACACATACACTAGCGGTATGCAACGTCTGCCCGCCCTTTCCCCACTATGATGGACAGCTTACTCAAAGGACCCCGGCGCTTTCGGCGCGGTGGCAAAGTTACAGACACACAGGTCACTGGAGACAATTCTTCTGGTCCTTTACGCAGCTGTAGTGTAGGAAAGGCACTATACATTTACCCAACGAGGTAGCACTTACTGATTAGCCAGTAGAAAGTACTCCAGTTGAGTAGAGGTATTGCACAAAACGGTGGCATCTTCGTGGATAAATATGCAGGGCAGATGTGCCTTCTCTCCATTTCCAACGTGAAAAGTTAGCTGTAATCCTTGATGGAGGTCTTTGCATCCTTCATTTTCTCGAGCGCAATTCTCGTGTAGAATTCGTGAGCGTGGAGATGTGCCTTCTCTCCATTTACACCCTGAAAAGTTAGCTGTAATCCTTGATGGAGGTCTTTGCATCCTTGAATTTCTCGAGCGCAATGCTCGTGTAGTTCCTGTGACCAGGAGGTTCCTTCTCCTCGTCTGCCGCTGAGATCGTGCTCTGACCCTTTATAAACAAGAGGCATGTGAACGGGCCTAGAAGCCCCGCTCGTTTGGCCCCGCCACACATACACTAGCGGTATGCAACGTCTGCCCGCCCTTTCCCCACTATGATGGACAGCTTACTCAAAGGACCCCGGCGCTTTCGGCGCGGTGGCAAAGTTACAGACACACAGGTCACTGGAGACAATTCTTCTGGTCCTTTACGCAGCTGTAGTGTAGGAAAGGCACTATACATTTACCCAACGAGGTAGCACTTACTGATTAGCCAGTAGAAAGTACTCCAGTTGAGTAGAGGTATTGCACAAAACGGTGGCATCTTCGTGGATAAATATGCAGGGCAGATGTGCCTTCTCTCCATTTCCAACGTGAAAAGTTAGCTGTAATCCTTGATGGAGGTCTTTGCATCCTTCATTTTCTCGAGCGCAATTCTCGTGTAGAATTCGTGAGCGTGGTTAAGCAGATGTGGCTTCTCTCCATTTACACCCTGAAAAGTTAGCTGTAATCCTTGATGGAGGTCTTTGCATCCTTGAATTTCTCGAGCGCAATGCTCGTGTAGTTCCTGTGACCAGGAGGTTCCTTCTCCTCGTCTGCCGCTGAGATCGTGCTCTGACCCTTTATAAACAAGAGGCATGTGAACGGGCCTAGAAGCCCCGCCCGTTTGGCCCCGCCACACATACACTAGCGGTATGCAACGTCTGCCCGCCCTTTCCCCACTATGATGGACAGCTTAATCAAAGGTTCCCGGCGCTTTCGGCGCGGTGGCAAAGTTACAGACACACAGGTCACTGGAGACAATTCTTCTGGTCCTTTACGCAGCTGTAGTGTAGGAAAGGCACTATACATTTACCCAACGAGGTAACACTTACTGATTAGCCAGTAGACAGTACTACAGTTGAGTAGAGGTATTGCACAAAACGGTGGCATCTTCTTGGATAAATATGCAGGGCAGGTGTGCAGAATTCGTGAGCGTGGTTAAGCAGATGTGCCTTCTCTCCATTTCCAACGTGAAAAGTTAGCTGTAATCCTTGATGGAGGTCTTTGCATCCTTCATTTTCTCGAGCGCAATTCTCGTGTAGAATTCGTGAGCGTGGTTAAGCAGATGTGGCTTCTCTCCATTTACACCCTGAAAAGTTAGCTGTAATCCTTGATGGAGGTCTTTGCATCCTTGAATTTCTCGAGCGCAATGCTCGTGTAGTTCCTGTGACCAGGAGGTTCCTTCTCCTCGTCTGCCGCTGAGATCCTGCTCTGACCCTTTATCCCCTTCGGTGCTTATGACGAGCTGGACTCGTCATGGCACACAGTGCTCGTGTGCTCATGACGAGTCCAGCTCGTCATAAGACCACCCACGGGGAAGCGCTGGCGCTCCCCCGTGGGAATCCGATCGTTAGTTTTTTTTTTGGGGAGGCAGGGGAAGGGCTTCCCCTGCCTCCCCTGCCCCATCAATGACGTCAGCGCGCGAGGCGCGCTGACATCATTGAGGGTTTCCCTTTCTTCCCGACGCGCTGGAAGCCATTTGCTTCCAGCGCGTCGGGGAAATCAGGTGAGGTTTGGCTCGGGGAGGGGGGGTTTGTATCAAAAGAGGCATCGAGGGAAAGGAAAGGGTTTTCCTTTCCCCCGATGCCTCTTTTGTGCATTCCTGCTGCACGATCATGTGATCGTGCAGCAGGAATGCCCACTAGGCACCAGGGTTTTTTTTAATTTTTGTGTTGGGGAGTGGCCAAAAGGGCAAGGGTTGCTCCCCTTTTACGGGGGTGAATATTTTATTTATACTGTTAGGCCCACCTACCCCTTAGCTTGGCTGGTGGATTGTGTGTGGACTGGTGCATTATTTGCATATGTGATTGTAATGTTTTTTTTCTCCTTTTTATTCTAGTGTAAAGCTTTTGATTCCTGTTTGCGGTTTCGGCAGTTGTGGTTCTGCAGTTTTGCGTAATTGCATTTATTTGGTAAGAAAAATATTTTTGTTGTGTGTACTCCAAATGAGTATTATTGTCATGCATGAATGAATTTTTTTGTAAGTGGTGCCATAATGGCAGCATATTTGTTAGTGTTCAGAGCATGAAATTCTTTGCGATGTTTTGCATTGTCTTATGTGTAATTTTTTTCTTCTTCTTTTTTAGTGGGATATTGTTGATCCTTACTGTGTCTGTGCAGAGTAGGTGGTGGTGAGTCTAGCTGCTTCTGTCACGTGAGTGGTATAGTGTTGGAGTATATAGGTCTTTGTGATAAAGCTACATTTTGTTTATTTCTTTTTTTTACAAAGGGTTTGTTGTTGTTGACTTGTTTGACAAGTAACCTTTATTAGTAAGCATTATGGCTAGCCGTAGAATTACTGCTCAGCAGGTGGTTGGTTTGCTTCTTGAATCTTCCTCTGAGCAGGATTATGAGACTGACAGTGCGTCTGAGGGAGAGGAGGGAGGGGAAGATTCAGGCAGTGAGTTTTCTCTCCACATGGAATCATCGGATGATGAAGGTACTCTCAGTGCAGATGAAGTGCCTGATTTAGAGGAGGATACTACTGTGCCGATGGTGCAAGAGGCATCTGGATTGCAGCCTGGGGCTGCTAGGCTTCCTACTGGAAGTGCTGGACTCTGGGTTGATCCAAACATGGTGCAGCCGGTGTTGCCTGCCTTTAGTGGTTATGCAGGGTGTAGAGTGGATTGTGAACATTATTTGCCTATACAGTATTTTCAGTTGTTTATGGATGATGTATTTTTGGGTGAGATTGTTGAGCAGACTAATTTGTATGCTGAACAGTTTTTGAGGGACAACAGTGCCAGACTTAGGCCCCATTCTAGAGCTACCCGGTGGAGTCCCACAAATCTGGAAGAGATGAAGAAGTTTTTGGGTTTGACTTTTTTGATGGGTTTGATAAGGAAGCCGTCCATGGGTTCATATTGGTCTACCAGTCCCTTGATGGCAACGGCCATATTTCCTGCAGTTATGACTCGTGATCGGTATTTACTTTTGCTTCGGATGCTGCATTTTGTTGATAATGGTTTGGCGTTGCCACGAGATCACCCTGAATGTGACCGTCTTTTTAAGATTCGGCCTGTTCTTGATCACTTTGTAGATCGATTTTCAGTGATCTATACTCCAGGGAAAGAAATATCTATTGATGAGTCTTTGGTCCTGTTCAAGGGCCGTTTGGTTTTTAGGCAGTACATTCCTAGCAAGAGGGCACGCTATGGAATTAAGCTGTATATGTTGTCTGAGAGTAGGACAGGATATGTTTTTAATTTGCGTGTGTACACTGGTAGGGATTCCACTATTGACCCCCTGGTTGTCCGTCCACTTTTGGAGTTTCAGAGAAAATTGTGTGGGATCTTGCTAGAGGACTGTTTAACAGAGGCCACCATTTGTACCTTGATAACTTCTACACTGCTGTGCAATTGTTTAAGGAATTGTTCAAAGTGGACACTTTTGCTTGTGGCACAATCCGCTCTAACCGTAAAGGTTATCCAAAAGAGCTTGTTTGCAAAAAACTTCAGAGGGGACAGTGCAGTGCCTTGCGTAGTGAGGAACTGCTAGCTGTGAAATTTGTGGACAGGAGGGATGTGTACATGCTGACTACCATCCATGATGAGAGTACTTCACCTGTGGCTGTTTGGGGTCAGATTGCTGAAGTGCGCAAACCTGTGTGCATTTTAGACTACAATAAGCACATGGGTGGTGTTGATAGAGTAGATCAGAGGTTGGAACCTTACACTGCTATTCGTAAGTCTTACATTTGGTATAAGAAGTTGGCCATCCATCTCTTCAATTTAGCAACTTTCAATGCTTTTGTTGTGTTCAAGGAGTGTTCTCCTGCGTCAAAGTTGACTTTTGTTCAGTTTCAGGAGTCTGTCATAGGCAGCCTTGTTGTTGTGGAACAGGCAAGTGTTCCTAGAGTTGGAGTGGTGGAGGATGTGGCTCGATTGAAAGATCGCCACTTTCCTGATCACATTCCTCCTACACCCTCAAAAGACTTTCCCACTAGGAGATGTAGAGTCTGTTGGCGAAGAGGTACGCGGAAGGAGACTCGTATGTACTGCCCTGAGTGTCCTTCTAACCCTGGGCTGTGTGTGCCTGCTTGTTATAGAGCGTACCACAAGCAAAAGAATTATTGGGAGCAACCATGAGTGGTAAAGTGAACTGCCTGGTCTGTAATGTTTAAGAATTGTTGTTCTGTTTCAAGGTTGGCATTAGTGCAATGTATTTAGTTTCTGATTTTGTGTTGTATCTATTTGCAATTTGTTTGTGTTTTCTTTTTTGTATAAAAAAATCCTAAATGTGATGGTGGTGTGTGTAGGCTGGTGCTTGGCTGGCGGTGTGCGTGGAGTGGCGCTTGGCTGGCGGTGTGCGGAGAGTGGCTCTTGGCTGGTGGTGTGCGTGGAGTGGTGCTTGGCTGGCGGTGTGCGTGGAGTGGCGCTTGGCTGGCGGTGTGCGTGGAGTGGCGCTAGGCTGGCGGTGTGCATGGAGTGGCGCTTGGCTGGCGGTGTGCGTGGAGTGGCGCTTGGCTGGAGGTGTGCCTGGAGTGGCGCTTGGCTGGCGGTGTGCGTGGACTGGCGCTCGGCTGGCAGTGTGTGAGTAGTGACTTGCTGCTGGTCACTACACACACTGCTAGCCGAGCGACACTCCACGCAATCCATCAGCTTGTGTGGTTGCTGTGTTAGGAATGTGGGCGTGTGAAAGTGATGGGCCCTTGAATGGCGCTGTCTGCTGGTGTGAGTGTTGTAATGTGATGGGCCCGCGGCTGGTGGTGTGAATGGTTTTGTATTTGTCACACGTATGAAAGGTGTATGAATGGCCTGTAAAGAGGTTGGTGCCTTGTCGTGGCTTTACAGCTCACGAGCTGTGAGTCAATGGTTCAGTTTCTCGTCCTTTCAATTATTAACAGTGCATTTCATTTTTGTGAAATCACTTGTTAATACAATTGTATATACTGAACCATCACTCACCCTCGTGCCAAATCCAACCAGTATGTGTGTGTGTGCTTGAGGATTAGATGGCTGTGCAGTAATATTTTTTTTGTCTTTCTCAAGCAGGGTGTACCTTGTCCCTTTTTGTGAATGTTGTAATGTGTTTGTTTCGTGCCTGGGGGTGTGAATGGTCTTGTGTGTATCACGTATGAAAGGTGTGTGAATGGCCTGTAAAGCGGTTGGGGCCTTGACGTGGCTTTACAGCTCACGAGCTGCGAGTCACTGGTTCCGTTTTTGTCCTTTCAATTATTGACAGTGCATTTCATTTTTGTGAAATCTCTTGTTAATAAAATTGTATATACTGAACCATCACTTGCCCTCGTGCCAAATCCAACCAGTATGTGTGTGTGCTTGAGGAATAGATGGCTGTGCAGTAATCTTTGTCTTTTTAGTCTGTCTGCCAAGGTGTACATTCCGTCTAAGAATAACCTACCAACTGTAGATATTGTCGTAAACGAAACACCCATGGGAGTACATGGTGATATCTCTCTTGTGGATCCCAACAAGTTATGGTACCCACAATGTCCTGCAAACCTCAAAATGTCTGTCACATTTTCCTTGCAATATTGTGCCAAAATGTTCACGCTGCAGAAATAAACAACACATTATCTCAAAATGACCTGGTTTTGCAAGGGGGTCACCTGGGTTTTTGGCCCGGGGCTCGGCGGCCACATAGGGAAACCTACCAAACCCACACATTTCTGAAAAGTAGACACCCGGGGGCTTCCAGGGAGGTATGGCTTGCGTGGATCCCCCAACGTTTCCTTACCCAGAATCCCCTGCAAACCTCAATTTTAGCTGAAAAAATCACTTTTTTCACACATTTTTGTGTGGGAAAGTGTGGCATCACTGGCCTCACACAAATTTCCTACCACCCAGCGTTCTCCCAGGTCTCCCGATAAAAATGGTGCCTCACTTGTGTGGGAGGCCCAAGTACCTGCGGCAGGCAAGGGCCCACAACGTAGTGAGGCGACCTCAAAATGGCCTTTCACAAAACCACCTGGTTTTGCAAGGGGGTCACCTGGGTTTTGGCCCCGTGCTCGGCGGCCATCTAGGGAAACCTACCAAACCCACACATTTCTGAAAAGTAGACACCCGGGGGCTTCCAGGGAGGTATGGCTTGCGTGGATCCCCCAACGTTTCCTTACCCAGAATCCCCTGCAAACCTCAATTTTAGCTGAAAGAATCACTTTTTCACACATTTTTGTGTGGGAAAGTGTGGCATCACTGGCCTCACACAAATTTCCTACCACCCAGCGTTCCCCCAGGTCTCCCGATAAAAATGGTGCCTCACTTGTGTGGGAGGCCCAAGTA
This sequence comes from Calotriton arnoldi, assembly GCA_963921515.1. Classification (NCBI taxonomy): domain Eukaryota; kingdom Metazoa; phylum Chordata; class Amphibia; order Caudata; family Salamandridae; genus Calotriton; species Calotriton arnoldi. Next base: position 244,442 of record CAWUFW010017665.1, on the reverse strand, counting down.
CCCGCGACAGGCAAGGGCCCACAACGTAGTGACGCGACCTCAAAATGGCCTTTCACAAAACCACCTGGTTTTGCAAGGGGAGTCACCTGGGTTTTGGCCCCGTGCTCGGCGGCCATCTAGGAAACCTACCAAACCCACACATTTCTGAAAAGTAGACACCCGGGGCTTCCAGGAGGTATGGCTTGCGTGGATCCCCCAACGTTTCCTTACCCAGAATCCCTGCAAACCTCAATTTTAGCTGAAAAAATCACTTTTTTCACACATTTTTGTGTGGGAAAGTGTGGCATCACTGGCCTCACACAAATTTCCTACCACCCAGCGTTCCCCCAGGTCTCCCGATAAAAATGGTGCTTCACTTGTGTGGGAGGCCCAAGTACCCACGACAGGCAAGGGCCCAAAACATTTTTTGATAGGCAATGTTGATGTTGCCTCAAAACGTTTTGTGTCCTTGCATGTCGCTGGTACTTGGGCCTCCCACACAAGTGATGCACCATTTTTATCGGGAGACCTGGGGAACGCTGGTGGTAGGAAATTTGTGTGAGGCCAGTGATGCCACACTTTCCCACACAAAAATGTGTGAAAAAAGTGATTTTTTCAGCTAAAATTGAGGTTTGCAGGGGATTCTGGGTAAGGAAACGTTGGGGATCCACGCAAGCCATACCTCCCTGGAAGCCCCCGGGTGTCTACTTTTCAGAAATGTGTGTGTTTGGTAGGTTTCCTAGATGGCCGCTGAGCACGGGCCAAAACCCAGGTGACTCCCTTGCAAAACCAGGTGGTTTGTGAAAGGCCATTTTGAGGTCGCCTCACTACGTTGTGGGCCCTTGCCTGTCGCGGGTACTTGGGCCTCCCACACAAGTGAGGCACCATTTTTATCAGGAGACCTGGGGAACGCTGGGTGGTAGGAAATTTGTGTGAGGCCAGTGATGCCACACTTTCCCACACAAAAATGTGTGAAAAAAGTGATTTTTTCAGCTAAAATTGAGGTTTGCAGGGGATTCTGGGTAAGGAAACTTTGGGGATCCACGCAAGCCATACCTCCCTGGAAGCCCCCGGGTGTCTACTTTTCAGAAATGTGTGTGTTTGGTAGGTTTCCTAGATGGCCGCTGAGCACGGGGCCAAAAACCCAGGTGACTTCCTTGCAAAACCAGGTGGTTTTGTGAAAGGCCATTTTGAGGTCGCCTCACTACGTTGTGGGCCCTTGCCTGTCGCGGGTACTTGGGCCTCCCACACAAGTGAGGCACCATTTTTATTGGGAGACCTGGGGGCACGCTGGGTGGTAGGAAATTTGTGTGAGGCCAGTGATGCCACACTTTCCCACACAAAAATGTGTGAAAAAAGTGATTTTTTCAGCTAAAATTGAGGTTTGCAGGGGATTCTGGGTAAGGAAACGTTGGGGGATCCACGCAAGCCATACCTCCCTGGAAGCCCCCGGGTGTCTACTTTTCAGAAATGTGTGGGTTTGGTAGGTTTCCTAGATGGCCGCCGAGCACGGGCCAAAACCCAGGTGACTCCCTTGCAAAACCAGGTGGTTTTGAGATAGGCAATTTTGAGGTCGCCTCACTACGTTGTGGGCCCTTACCTGTCGCGGGTACTTGGGCCTCCCACACAAGTGAGGCACCATTTTTATCGGGAGACCTGGGGAACGCTGGGTGGTAGGAAATTTGTGTGAGGCCAGTGATGCCACACTTTCCCACACAAAAATGTGTGAAAAAAGTGATTTTTTCAGCTAAAATTGAGGTTTGCAGGGGATTCTGGGTAAGGAAACGTTGGGGGATCCACGCAAGCCATACCTCCCTGGAAGCCCCCGGGTGTCTACTTTTCAGAAATGTGTGGGTTTGGTAGGTTTCCCTAGATGGCCACCGAGCACGGGGCCAAAACCCAGGTGACCCCCCTTGCAAAACCAGGTGGTTTTGAGATAGGCAATTTTGAGGTCGCCTCACTACGTTGTGGGCCCTTGCCTGTCGCGGGTACTTGGGCCTCCCACACAAGTGAGGCACCATTTTTATCGGGAGACCTAGGGGAACGCTGGGTGGTAGGAAATTTGTGTGAGGCCAGTGATGCCACACTTTCCCACACAAAAATGTGTGAAAAAAGTGATTTTTTCAGCTAAAATTGAGGTTTGCAGGGGATTCTGGGTAAGGAAACGTTGGGGGATCCACGCAAGCCATACCTCCCTGGAAGCCCCCGGGTGTCTACTTTTCAGAAATGTGTGGGTATGGTAGGTTTCCCTAGATGGCCGCCGAGCACGGGGCCAAAACCCAGGTGACCCCCTTGCAAAACCAGGTGGTTTTGTGAAAGGCCATTTTGAGGTCGCCTCAATACGTTGTGGGCCCTTGCCTGTCGCGGGTACTTGGGCCTCTCACACAAGTGAGGCACCATTTTTATCGGGAGACCTGGGGGAACGCTGGGTGGTAGGAAATTTGTGTGAGGCCAGTGATGCCACACTTTCCCACACAAAAATGTGTGAAAAAGTGATTTTTTCAGCTAAAACTGAGGTTTGCAGGGGATTCTGGGTAAGGAAACGTTGGGGGATCCACGCAAGCCATACCTCCCTGGAAGCCCCGGGTGTCTACTTTTCAGAAATATGTGGGTTTGGTAGGTTTCCCTAGATGGCCACCGAGCACAGGGCCAAAACCCAGGTGACTCCCTTGCAAAACCAGGTGGTTTTGTGAAAGGCCATTTTGAGGTCACCTCAATACGTTGTGGGACCTTGCCTGTTATGGGTACTTGGGCCTCCCACACAAGTGAGGCACCATTTTTATCAGGAGACCTGGGGAACGCTGGGTGGTAGGAAATTTGTGTGAGGCCAGTGATGCCACACTTTCCCACACACAAATGTGTGAAAAAGTGATTTTTTCAGCTAAAATTGAGGTTTGCAGGGGATTCTGGGTAAGGAAACGTTGGGGGATCCACGCAAGCCATACCTCCCTGGAAGCCCCCGGGTGTCTACTTTTCAGAAATGTGTGTGTTTGGTAGGTTTCCCTAGGTGCCGGCAGAGCTAGGGTTCACAAACTACAGCTAGGCACTTTGCCAAAAAAGGGTCATTTTTCACTGCGTAATTGAGGTGTGACCACGTTGCGTTTTGCACCGTTTCCTGTCGCAGGCACTAGGCCGACCCACACAAGTGAGGTACCATTTTTCTCGTAAGACTTTGGGGAACGCGGGGTGGGTGGAAATTTGTGGATCCACGCAGATTCCAGAACTTTCCTCCACAGAAATGTGGGGAAAATGTGGTTTTTTGACAATTTTTTATGTTTGCAAGGGATTCTGGGTAACAGAACCTGGTGGGAGGCAGTCAAGTCACCCCATCCTGGATTCCCCTGGGTGTCTAGTTTTCAAAAATGTATAGGTTTACTAGATTTCCCTAGGTGCCGGCAGAGGTAGGGTTAAAAAACTACAGCTAGGCACTTTGCCAAAAAGGGTCATTTTTCACTGCGAAATTGAGGTGTGACCACGTTGCGTTTTGCGCCGTTTCCTGTCGCAGGCACTAGGCTGACCCACACAAGTGAGGTACCATTTTTCTCGTAAGACTTTGGGGAACGCGGGGTGGGTGGAAATTTGTGGATCCACGTAGATTCCAGAACTTTCCACCACAGAAATGTGGGGAAAATGTGGTTTTTTTGACAATTTTTATGTTTGCAAGGGATTCTGGGTAACAGAACCTGGTGGGAGGCAGTCAAGTCACCCCATCCTGGATTCCCCTGGGTGTCTAGTTTTCAAAAATGTATAGGTTTGCTAGGTTTCCCTAGGTGCCGGCAGAGGTAGGGTTAAAAACTACAGCCAGGCACTTTGCCAAAAAAGGGTCATTTTTCACTGCGAAATTGAGGTGTGACCACGTTGCGTTTTGCACCGTTTCCTGTCCAGGCACTAGGCCGACCCACACAAGTGAGGTACCATTTTTTCTCGTAAGACTTTGGGGAACGCGGGGTGGGTGGAAATTTGTGGATCCACGCAGATTCCAGAACTTTCCACCACAGAAATGTGGGGAAAATGTGGTTTTTATGACAATTTTTTATGTTTGCAAGGGATTCTGGGTAACAGAACCCGTTGGGAGGCAGTCCAGTCACCCCATCCTGGATTCCCCTGGGTGTCTAGTTTTCAAAAATGTATAGGTTTGCTAGGTTTCCTAGGTGCCGGCAGAGCAGGGTTCAAAAACTACAGCTAGGCACTTTGCCAAAAAAGGGTCATTTTTCACTGCGAAATTGAGGTGTGACCACGTTGCGTTTTGCGCCGTTTTCTGTCGAAGGCACTAGGCCGACCCACACAAGTGAGGTACCATTTTTCTCGTAAGACTTTGGGGAACGCGGGGTGGGGGGAAATTTGTGGATCCACGCAGATTCCAGAACTTTCCACCACAGAAATGTGGGGAAAATGTGTTTTTTGACAATTTTTTATGTTTGCAAGGGATTCTGGGTAACAGAACCTGGTGGGAGGCAGTCCAGTCACCCCATCCTGGATTCCCCTGGGTGTCTAGTTTTCAAAAATGTATAGGTTTGCTAGGTTTCCCTAGGTGCCGGCAGAGGTAGGGTTAAAAAACTACAGCTAGGCACTTTGCCAAAAAAGGGTCATTTTTCACTGTGAAATTGAGGTGTGACCACGTTGCGTTTTGCGCCGTTTCCTGTCGCAGGCACTAGGCCGACCCACACAAGTGAGGTACCATTTTTCTCGTAAGACTTTGGGGAACGCGGGTGGGTGGAAATTTGTGGATCCACGCAGATTCCAGAACTTTCCACCACAGAAATGTGGGGAAAATGTGTTTTTTGGACAATTTTTTATGTTTGCAAGGGATTCTGGGTAACAGAACCTGGTGGGAGGCAGTCAAGTCACCCCATCCTGGATTCCCCTGGGTGTCTAGTTTTCAAAAATGTATAGGTTTGCTAGGTTTCCCTAGGTGCCGGCAGAGCTAGGGTTCAAAAACTACAGCTAGGCACTTTGCCAAAAAAGGGTCATTTTTCACTGTGAAATTGAGGTGTGACCACGTTGCGTTTTGCGCCGTTTCCTGTCACGGGCACTAGGCCGACCCACACAAGTGAGGTACCATTTTTCTCGTAAGACTTTGGGGAACGCGGGGTGGGTGGAAATTTGTGGATCCACGCAGATTCCAGAACTTTCCACCACAGAAATGTGGGGAAAATGTGGTTTTTTTGACAATTTTTTATGTTTGCAAGGGATTCTGGGTAACAGAACCTGGTGGGAGGCAGTCAAGTCACCCCATCCTGGATTCCCCTGGGTGTCTAGTTTTCAAAAATGTATAGGTTTGCTAGGTTTCCTAGGTGCCGGCAGAGCTAGGGTTCAAAACTACACCTAGGCACTTTGCAAAAAAGGGTAATTTTTCATTGTGAAAATGTGGTACGTCCACGTTGCATTTTGAGCCATTTCCTGTTGTGGGCACAAGGGCTACCCACACAAGTGAGGTACCATTTTTATCGGGAGACTTAGGGTAACACAGAATTGTAGAGCAACTGTTATTACCTATTGACTTTCGATGCATTTCTACCTTCCAAATGAAAGACAATGTGTAAAAAATAAGTCATTTTGAAAAATGACCTATAATTCTCATGCTAGTATGGGTACTCCCAATTTCGGAAATGTGCAAATATCTACTGTTTCTAAAATCTACATTTTGTTCCCATTTCAGAAATACATAGGTGTCTTTCATAACAATTTTTCCATGTATACATTTTCCCAAAATAATTGCTATATACCCGGTACTTAAGAAAAATCATTGCAAGATGTTGCTCAATTATTGGCTCTGGGTTCGTCGGGTTCTTGGTGAACCTACAAGTCCTATATATCCCCACAACCAGAAAGGTCCAGCGGATATAACGGTATATTGCCTTCAAATAGCTGTCATAATTAGAAGAAGTTACAGGTGAAAACGTTGACACAAATGGCTGTTTTTTTCAACTAATTTTCAATTTTTCCTTTATTTAACTGTTAGTTTCTATAAGGAAAACTTTAAGGATCTACACAAATGACCCCTTGATGAATTCAGAATTTTGTCTACTTTTTCAGAAATGTATGGCTTTCTAGGATCCATTATTGGTTTCATACCCATTTCTACCATTAACTGGAAGGAGGTTGAAAGCACAAAAAATAGCAAAAATAGGCTATGTCCCAGAAAAATGCCAAAACTGTGTAAAAAAAGTTGGTTTTCTGACAAAAGTCTGCTTGTCCCTGAAAGCTGGGAAGATGGTGATTTCATCCCCACAACCCCTTTTTTGATGCCATTTGCAGGGAAAAATCAAGACGCTTTCATCTGTAGCCCTTTTTCGCATTTTTCCCAAAAAACCCAAATTTAGCTGTATTTTGACTAATTTCTGGGTCCCCTCCAGGGGAATCCACAAACCCTGGGTACCTTTACAATCCCCATGATGTTAGAAAAAAGGACGCAAATTTGGCATGGATACCTTATGTGGTCAAAAGTTACAGGGGCCTAAGCGCGCACTACCCCAAATAGCCAAAAAAAGGCTTAGCACAGGAGGGGAAAAGGCCTAGCAGCGAAGGGGTTAATACCAGCAGTGGGAATATCTTTGAATGCATTTAAAATTCGGAAATTATCCACAGTAGTAGATCGTTTGTCTACAGATACTGCGGGAGGGTTCTTGATGGTAAATACCGAAATGGTTGCCATAAGAGCTATGGTGATGCAAAATCGGCTTGCCCTTGACATTCTTTTGGCAAAAGAGGGTGGAGTCTGTGGAATGCACTTACATTCCTGATAAGAGTGAAAATATACAAAAGTATATCACAAATATTACAAATTTGCACAAAGAACTAGTTCCACTGGAGGTTGAAAGTGTCCTTGGAAAACTTGGTAAAGGGTTTTCTTCAGTAGCAAATTGGTTAACAAGAATGAGTAGACTAGTGATAGGGAAAGTTATAATAATAGCAACTGTAGCAATATTGTTAACCATGGTGTTGAAAATTGTAATAACGTGTATAAAAAGAAAAAGAAGACAAAATAAGATAAAAAGAAATAACAGAATAATGAAAGAGAGAGAGAGAGAAATGGGTGAAATTGAGTTAGAAAAATGAAAGAAAGTATGTACAAAGAGACAAGAAGACAAGATGAAATGGAAACAGATGTATAACTAACAAAAAGCAAAAGGATGAAAGACATATGCTGCCTGAAAAAGAAGTATAACTTGGGTTTTATGTGGTGATTTAAAAATCACCAAAGGGGGAGTTGATGGAGCAGAGTAAATGAAAAATTTGAACCCCTAACAAATTTGATAAATAATTAATAAATATGTTCGTTTAAATGTATTAATCAACAATGTATGTGAGGGAAGGGTAACACGCAAGTATGTGTGCTGAATAATCTATTTACAAATGTCTGTGTGTCTAATTATAACATAAAAATAATTGCGTACTAATTAAATAATAAATGCATGATTCATGCTTCATAGAAAATAAAACGTGACGTTGCAAAAACAATAGTGATGGTGAGTAAGGAACAGCTTAAATGTTGCTTTCTGCTAGGTAATAACTAATTGGGGTACGTAGAAGACGGGAGGGAAACGAAAAGGGTATGTTTCTCTATTTTAATTATGTTTTGTTTATTTCTAAATAGTGCTTCTAAGTCTAATCGAGTGGCGATATAAAATGGCTGCCGTTTATTAGAGTACGCATGCGCTGAAAATACACATGATGAGGGAGAAAAAGCTGGAGAAAGACTGACCACGTGATGGTGCTGAAAGGCTAGGATGCAAGAATGGTCAAGGCTGATGTGACCTATTTGAACTGATAATGTGCCGTGGTGATCAGCAGAGAATCGTGGGAAACAGTTTTAAGAGAAAGGACAATGCCTGCAGAGTTCTCTAATGTATCGAAAGAAGTTACAAATGTACTGATCGAAGCGGATGGAAACATGTCATGAACTGTGAGAAAGGAAATGAACATATGCATTCCAGAAGAACAAGCTGGATCCGGGAGAATTGATTAAAACTGAATAATGAACTGAGTGGACCAATGAGAGAAAAGCGTGTTATTAATGTTGCAACAATCTAGTTAGCAAAGCTAGAATTAGGGTATAAGTAGGCCTACTCTTAGTGGGAGGGGTATTCCAGTCCATTCCATTTTTGCTGAGACACCTTGCTGTAGAAGATGCTGATGGAGTTAGAATTGCTGAGAGTCTGTTAGATGAGACGAGTTGCGGTAGCTGATGCTGATGAGCTGAAGTTTCTGTTGCTGTCTTTATTTTCCAGTTGAGTATGAGAATCATTTTATTTCCCAACTTTAAACTTAGTTTAGAAATCATTAGGCTAAATTAGGAAGATAGGCAGGTTAATTAGGATTTTTCTTCATGACAAAATTTCCTTTCTGCAATAAAATTGATTTTGCTTAATAAATATTTGATTTAGTAAATGTATGAATAATTGAATAATAAATTCTAAATTCTTTTCCATGCCTTTAAAATTATATAAACTTTAAGATTCTTAAACCAAATGACTCAGTGATTATTTACTAAATGGTTGCGAAATTAGTAATAAGTTATTGTGATTTAGCTGGTATCTTATGAAATAACTAAGAAAGCGATAGGTTATGGTAAAAAGGTATCCCGGCTCTTTCCAGCGGTACATCATTGCGTTGATTTTAGTTCTCTTTCTCCTAGGAGTATATCGTGAACGGAAATCCAGGTGAGTGTGTGTGTGTTTGTTAGGCGATGTCATGGGCCCCATCGTCATGTGGATGTAAGAAATATAAGTCGTGCCTGGATGACCGATAAGTGACCTGGGAGAAATTGTTTTTATTGTATCCGCTGCATCAGCAGCAGCGCTTATTTTTCCACCTCTGAATCAATGTACACACATACTAGCATGTGATTCAGAGGGCATTTTTCAAAATGTTTTCTTTCCTACATGCTGGGTACATTTGGGGGCATATTCACAAGAAAGTGTGATCAACTTCCGCAAAAGTTGCTTAACGCAACCCTTCACATTGCAGTCATCGCGTGAAACTAACACCGTGTTAACGTGGTATTCCCAACCCGGCGGCACCATGCAATAGTAGCAGGATAACGCGCCAAATGACCGCCCAAAAATTTATGCGATGCTGAAAAAATGCGAAACACGAACGCAAAAAAACCTGCGATGCCCCAAACGCGCTACAAAAATCAGCGACAACCAGCTACAGGCCTGAAATTCCCACGCGTCATGCGTGAAAAAGCACTATAGAAGCAAACCAAAAAAAAAAAGACAAAACCAAATCAAACTGCGTAGCACCATGGATGCACCCGGACCGAGTGCAGAGGACAACCTGAACCCCACAAGCCCCACGGAGGACCAGCCAGCAACCCCGTGCCAGGGGAAGGGCAAGGAGAAGAGGAAGAGGAAGACGGGGTTCAGTCCGCAGGAAGACCGGATCACCGTCACGGAGGTGATAGAACACTACCAACAACTGTTCGTCACCTCCACTGCGTCATTGGCAACACAAACGGAAATATGGCAGTCCATCGTCACCAACGTGAATGCAGTCGGAGTATCGAGGAGGTCAATGGAGGAGGTCAAGAGGCGCTGGCATGAAGTGCACAGCCAACCAAACAGAAACTTGCTGCCAACATGAAGGCAGCAAAGGCGACTGGAGGTAGGAGTCCGGCGCCACAGGAGGAGCTGGATGAGCTGGAGGAAATGGTGGCCACAGTCATCAGTGTGGAGATGGTGCAAGGAGTCGGGGGTCTGGACACAGAGCGATATGACCGGACCCAACAGCAACAGGGTGAGTAACCACCAGGGACTGTGGGGACGGGGGCAGATGGGCACAATGGCACACATGCACAAACATGTGCAGCACACTGCACACCCACAATGAGTGTGGAACATGTCCCTGATACCCTTGGCACACCGCAGCACACATAGAAACACCAAGTAGGCCCCTGTCCACAATGTGCACAAATGGGCCACCCTCCCGATCACTAATGCCACACCCCACCCATGCACATGTGCCGAATCCATAAAATCAGCGGCTCTGTGAGCCACACTGACAATGCAAGTGACACTGCATGACCAATAGCATGGCTGAAGTCACAAGACATGACATGACGCACGACACGACATTGAGGTGGCTGAGTGTGGACCACATCCGGAAAGGAGCAGGTCACACCCTGACACATCCACGTGTACCTACGACCCATGACGTCAAAAACACATCGGCAGACACACAATGCACAAGAGTACAAAATTTCTCCAGTCGCACAAATGACCCAAGTCGCAAACATCCCATCACCCGAAAAGCACACAAGTCACAAGCACACCGACTCTAAGGGATAAGGGTCCGCCAAAGCAGAGCTGCAGGGGCGATTAGGCAACAATGCAGCACACACACATGGCAATCACAGTACCTCAACACTGACTACAATGTGGCACAGAGTGCAACCCCTACACCACAGGCCAGAGGACACAAATGGTGCCGCCCGTGCATAGAAACTGGCCAATCACATCCGGCAATGCATGACACTGTGAGATGGTAATGTACGAGTACAACCACACATCCGTCATGTAGTCGAAATGTACACTGTCTCCCATCAAATAGCCAGCTTCACCAAAACAGTCACAATGTACATCATCATGCAGTCTGAATGTAAACATCTACAATGCGTCAACATACATGGAACACACTGTTAACCTGCATCTCCCCTTTACATTGCAGAAGGACAATCAACACCTCCTGCAGAGCAGACCACACAGCTCTTCAGTGATGATGAAGAGGACACCCTGCACATTTGCACAGACACCCTCCAACGGCTCGTGGACAGCCTCCGCACCCCACCTCCAGGAGCAGGGCAGCCCAGCTGCATCGCGGTCACCCCACCACCTGCACAGCTCACACAGCAGGAAGTACACACCACCATGGCTGGCTCCCAGGACCCCGACGACCAACACATGGAATTCCAACGCAGTGTGTTAGGGTGCCAGGAGAAGGTGGCAGATCAGCTGCGGATGGGAGCCAAACTCAATGCCATACGTGGGTGCCTGAGTCCCATCAGGGAGCACCTACAGTCCCGAACGGACACCCACTGTCCGCACCATGCTCAACAACAATCCTTGGCTGACCTCGCTGGGTCCATTACCCAGATACGAGAACTGTCTAGACAGACAGGCCCCAGCGATGACAGCACAGATTTGGCACAGATGCGGCGGACAATGGAGACCATGGAGCAGATGCAGGCTGGAAGTATAGCTGCCACTGCTGAACACCAGCGAGATGTAGCTGCGATCTTTCATGACTTGCGGATCCTCATCTTGCCATTGCTGCCACTGAGCCTGTACCAGATGACTGCTGCAGGAACCTCGACACACACATCTCCGCCCCCTGACGTGTCAGTGGCACACAGTGATGCAGCCCTATCACCTTCGCACCCTGATGTGTCAGTGGCACACAGTGATGCAGCCATAACACCACCACACACACCTGACACACCGGACACAGAAGACGTCTCAGAGGAGTAAGATGTCGAGGGTAATGACTGTGTGAGGAAGGAGGCAGTAGCATCTGTCCCCACCATATGGCCTGTCCCTGCCTGGTTGTGCTCTCTGCATCATGCCCTGGAAAAATACCACCCAATGTCCCCCGAAACACTCTGTAACATACACCTGGACCCCGACATGGACTGCCATATCTGCTCTGGTACCAATGACACAGCAATCCTGCAGCGGACTGAACTCTACCTCTTCAGATTCACCTTGCATTCTCCCAAGGACTCTGGTTGGCCCACCACTGGTCAACCATGTTATGTGGGCTTGAAGTGGCCATGTACTGCTCCTGCTCTGACACCCCCCAGAATGTGAATAAAACATTCCAAATCACACATATGTGTCATGTCCATGTTCACTCACGTATCAATGTTTGGATGAATGCAGGGACATTGATTGCACCAAAAGGTACACCCTGGGAAATGTCCTCAATGCGCATGTTTGAGCCTGACCCACATGGCCAGTTAGATGACTGTGAAGGTATGAACTAGCTGTGGCCTCATTGCACATTAACGACAATCTTGTTACCCCCCAACGTAGCCCCACGTCCATGTGTCAAATCGGGCTGTGTGTAGAAATCTCATGATCGGTAGCAGTCCGGAAGTGGTGTCCCCCATCACATGTGACAAAAGAATGTCTCTTCGCATTCCTACTCACACACATCTGTGTGGACACAGTCTGTTTTGATGGATGACATTGATCTACATGGCAAGTAGTTGGACACCATACGCACATTGCTGGTGACACGGAAGAGCACAGGTCTGCCAGCAACTATCCCAGACACAATGTCTGGCCCACAGAGGTGGAGCTGTCAATGGGGACCCACACACAGTCCACAAGCGTCAGTCAATCCCTCCCTGTATATGGACAATGCACATTTGGGCACACGATTTGTCATTATAATGAACACTCATCACAGTTGTACACAGGTGCAGTGGCGTGGGCTTTATTGGCATGTGCGTGTCAGTACGGGCAAGGCAAGGGCCACATCATGCAGAGCAATGTTTAAGACACTTACAGGCAGCTTAGGGACATGTCGAGGTGCAAGCAATGGGGTGAACAAAGCAAACACAAGGAGATAATGGACGGAGTGCTGAAACATTTCAAACACTCACCCCCAGTCACAGATCTGGGTTGAATCTATCATCATTCTTTAGCTCACTTTGCCACCCCAGTTCAGACATAGCTAAATGCAAATCAGTCTTGACCCTGTGCCTCATGGGAACAGTCCAGACCGAACTGCCAAGCCATGTCTTCTCTGGACCGGAATCAAGCATCCTGGGACCGGTTTCGGGCTAACAGCCCTCATCAGCCAGGCTAGCTTGAATCCAGTGGCAAAGTGAGCAAGGGACCCACGTCTGGGCATACCCTGCCAACTTAGGGCGAACAAAGCAAACACAAGGAGATAATGGACGGAGTGCTGAAACTTTTCAAACACTCACCCCCAGTCACTGATCTGGGTTGAATCCATCATCATTCTTTAGCTCACTTTGCCACCCAGGTTCAGACATAGCTATATGCAAATCAGTCTTGACCCTGTGCCTCATGGGAACAGTCCAGACTGAAGTAATGGGGTGGCAGGAATAAACACCACTCATCACAGATGTCAACGGTCCCGACCCACCTTGCCGTGCTGGACGAGTCATGTGATGTTTTGCGTCTGCTCATTGGCCCGTGTCAGGGGGCACGACTCACAGCCCATGGGATCTGCATGGTGCTGTTGCGCCGTCCTGCGCCGACTGTGTGCTCTGCTGACAGTGAGCAGGTGAAAGGATCCTACAAGGTCACATGTCGTGCTACGTTGCCATGTGTGTACTCTCCCCCCAGCAGTGTCTCTGATTTTGTGATGTTGCCAAACAAGGCTGTGCAGCCCCGCCCATGGGACTGCATCACCTTGCACATGTGTATGTACACACGTGTAGGTCCACACACATGCATTCTGAGTCCTGGCGAAGGCAGACATGTCCACTGTTGTGGTGGGATGTGTGGCCATTCCTCCAAGGTGCTACAGAGTGTGGCGACCTGTGCTGTGGGTGACAATCAGTTGTGGCTGCAGGAACGTAGTTACTCGTCCATGTATGCGAGTGCTGCTTCATGGGCAATCTGTTCCAAGAGTTCCTCGTTGTCGGGGTCAAGGTACACGAGGGCGAGCCAATCCATTTCCTGGTCCGGGCAACTGTGCTCCGTCCATGCCGTTTCACCAATCCGCAACACAGCCCAATTGGGGAGCGCCTCGATGTGGTCACTGCACACGAGGAGTTGTGCAATCTCCCATGCCCAACTGCCTGCACATACGCCCAATGTCAAGGCATCCCATGCACGGGTATCATGGTTACACTCCTGTTCGTGGGCCAATAGGGGGTGCACACACAAGTCATAATCCAGTTCAGCTACCGTTGTGTTGGATAGGCAGACATCCATGGGCCACTCGAATGTGCATGTTCAACAGTGGAACCAGGGCTGGACGCAGGTGACGTACGCTAGCCGGAAACTCAGACGGTAACTGATGCGCAACACTGCCAGTGGCAGTGATCCCAAAAGATGCAGCATTCGTGCACGGTACAGTTCCACGTGACGGGTTGTGCATGTGCCCGGGATTGCCCGCCAGTGCCTTTGTTGGTCTCGTAGCACCGGCACTCTTCTGACAGGGGGCAGTTATGTGGCTGGTCTGCCACTGCTCGGAGCAATGAGTCGTATTTGTGTGCAACGTTTGTGCGTATGGGTTTTTTCTTACTTATGTGTCAGGGGCATCCAAGGCAGGTGTACCCCAAGCAGGGACAAGTGTGTGTGGGGTGTGGACACTTTAGTATTTCATTCGCGCAGTTCGTGGTGTGGGAGTCATCAGGATCTGGTATGGTATCTCTCGCAGGGAGTGCCAGCCGCATTCATGACCAAGGTCGGGGGTTCAGATGTCCTTCGGCCTTGTGTGTTGAGACAAAAGATCTTTCATTCCTAATGTTGGTCTGACTACTGCTTGCATTTTTGAGATGTGATGTTGCCTTCGCGTTGCTATTGATGCCGGGCCTTTGACTTGGTGTGCACCAATGGCGATACACACACAACATTTGGCATGTATGAGCCAGGAGCCCGATTGGCCTTGCGCTCCTTGTACATTCTCTCTCTCTCTTTCTCTCTCTCACTCCCTTTCCCTCCCCCTCTCTTTCTCTTTCTCTTTCTCTCACTCTCTCTATCTCTGTCTCTCTCTTTTGCTCGCTCTCTCTGTCCTTTGGTGAGCGCATGACACACCTTCTTATCTGTCATTTCGTTTTGAAGGCTGTGACTTACAGACTGTCCTGGGGGACCCACCATGACTGTTCAAAATAGTTGTTTTGTGTTTATTCTGTATTGGGCGAATTATTTGCTAGATCTAAGATGAATGTCTGATTCTAATTTGTCTGACGGCACATGTATGTTGGGTGTTGTGATTGTGCGACATCTGGCACATTGTTTTGTTTATGGTTTCATAACGTTGATGTGCCATCTCTTTGTCCGAGGGTGGGTGGGGGGTGCCTGGTGTGGGGCCCCGGAGGGGGGGGGTCCTGGGTGTGGTGGCAGTGGGTGTTGTTGCCCTCATGGGGCTCCGGGATGCATGGTGGGTGGCTCCATGGCATCTGTTGTTCTTCATGTGTGGCTATGGGCTGTGCTCCCTTGTCTGGTGCTGGTTGTCGTCCGACTTTACACCAGGTAAGAGCAGGTGTTAATTTCCTGCTGCTAACGCGCCTTATCGCATGTTTTGTGATCTTATCGCAGATCTGGCTGGTCATTGAGAATGTTGTGGAATGGTGTTGTCGCGGCTTTTTGCACGGGTACGCCTACTCTGCATATCATTAGCGTTAGTTGCCGGGATCATCTGTGACGATGTTTTTTGCGGGTGCTATCGCGGGTAAAGTGGTGATATCGGCTGTTAGCACCAGCTTGTGAATGGGGCGATAAATTTATCGCGACTTTGCCTGCGTTAACGTGCCATTAACTCGGCGATAGCTCCTTGAGAATATGCCCCTTGGAAGGCACAAATACAGTAAATTCCAATCAGTAAAAAAAAAGTCCTATGATTCTATCTTGCCGCATGTTTTAAATGGTACCTCACTTGTGTGGGTAGGCCTAGTGTCCGCAACAGGAAATGAGCCAAAATGTAGAAAGTACACATCACACTTTTCCAGTGAAAAAGGACCCTTTTTTTGCAATGTGTCCAGCTGTGTATTTTAGACCCTAGATCAGGAGGCACCTAGGGAAAACCAGCAAACCTGTATTTTGTTGAAAACCCCACTTGTGCCCATAAAAATGCTGTGCCACTTTTGTGGCTGGGACTAGTGTTCGCAACAGGAATGAATCAAACTAAGCTCATAGGGAGCCATTTCAATGGTAATCCAATTGATCTCGGTTTGATCCATTCCTGCACTGCATTTTTATCAGCACAAGTGGGGTAACACTGGGTAGGAATTTTGTGGATTCCTGCGGATTCCAGAAGATTCTATCATAGAAATGTGAGGAAAATGTGTGATTTCAGGCAACGTTTGAGATTTGCAGCGCACTATTAGTAACAAAACCTTGCGGGCTCCATGCAAGGCACACCACCCTGGAAATTCCTGGTTGTCTACTTTTCAAATTTGTCTGTGGTAGGTAGGTGTCCATGGGTGGCGGCCCAATATGGTCCCAAATCCCACAGCTACCCCTATTGCTGATCTTGCCACATAGTTATTGAGGGCTTTTTATGTCAAGGTCTCTTAGCCCACACACACAAGTGAGGGAGACTTGGGGGAATGCTGTGTGGTGGAAAATGTGTGGCTCCCCACAGATTCCAGAAGTTTTCCTCACAGACGTGAAGAATATGAGTGTTTTAGTCAAAGTTTGAGGTTTGCAAAGCAGTATGCGTACGAAAATGTTGTGGAATCAACGCAAAGCAAATCACCCTGAACTAGTTTTCAGAACTGTCTGGGTCTGGTAGGTTTTCCCAGGTAGCAGCCTATCCAAGCCCAAAAAGTGCAGCAATTCACTACTGCAAGCCGGACTATATTGTGAGTTAGCCACACTCTTCTGGCCCATATGTGAAAATAACAACCAAAAGATTCAAATGTCCTCTCGCTTGCCACTGGGATGAGATGCTTTAGTCTGCAGGGAGCAGAAAGATTGTTGAGGCTTAAGGGGTGAGGATGGGGTGTGATGTTAGGGTGGGTCAGACTCACCCCATTATTTTATTTTAAAAATATATTCCTGCCATATAGTGGGCTTTCTGCTCCCCTAGGGGAAAATTGGAAGTGAGCTCCTCCTGTCTGCCCCTGGGGGAGGGGGAAAGACTTGTTTGTCCTATTTGGGGTGGAGTATTGCCAGTGCAAGAGTGCAACACCCGCACCCCTTTATTTTGCCTCAAATGCAAAATCCCCGGTGTCAGGGGGACTCTCTTCCCCCAATGTGCAGATTTGGGACAACCTCCCCAATTGCGATTAGCCTCCTATATGCCCCCAGTGGGGCAGAAAGACACTATTGACCCCACTGGGATTGTGGCACTGTGCAAAGGTATGCTGCCCCATCCGTTTGTTTGTTTTGGTGCCATTTTGAAATCCCTGGTTTTTGGTGGGCTTTCTGCCCCTAAGGGGGAAGATCAGGGGTAAGTACCCCTATCCACCCCCCAGGAGGGGCAGAACGTCTATTGGGCCCTGGGGGGGGGCACAGACCGATGCCTTTGGAGTTGCTGTTCGCCCTCCCCCAACAAAATGCAGGAATGCAGTCCCTAGTGTCTAGTGGGCTTTCTGCCCCCCGGGGGGTGGGTGGAATTGGAGGGAAATATCCATATTCATCCCATGAAACAGAAACACTGCCTGCTTCATTTTTGGTGTTGGGGCATGACCATGCCCATGGTGGGCAGCACCCACCACTAAATATATATTTTTACATTTCCCTGGTGTCTAGTAGCCTTTCAGCTCCCCCGGGGGGGGGGAGATTGGGGGTAATCACCCCCTTCCAGTCCTTAGGTGGGGCAGAAAGACTGAGGCCCATTGGCTCGTTTTACTTTCACTTTACAGTAACGACGTCAGTGCGCCCTGCACGCTGATTGTCATTACAGTTTCCCAAAAAAACTCTCAGGCAGATCGTAAAGCTTTTCTTGAGCAACCTGAGGTAAAAAGAAACTAAAGAACTCCATCTGGTGCAGAGCCCCAGAGGGGCGTTTAAATACCTCTCCAGTGTTGACAAATCACGACACACGCGCTAGGGAGATAGTGCTGCCGTCAGCCATTACCCAACGGCCGCACTTAAATGGGTAAAATAGTTTTACCCATGGCAGTGAAGGCAGTTTCAAAACTAGCCCAAATTTACACCATACATGGGTATTTCAAGAAGCACACTGCACCTCTAGTAAATACTGTAGGAAAATGCCCCTTTTTGCATGGTTGCCCCCCACCTTTTCCCTAATGTTGACTGTACTTAGTACTCCCAAATTGGCACCTCCCTGGCCACATGTAAGTCCCTTGTAAAAGGTACCATCGGTACCAATGGCCCTGTGACCAGGGGAGGCCTCTGAGGGTTGCAGCACATATTGTGCCACTCTTAGAGGCCCTGTACCCTAACACACACACACTGCCATTGCAGGCTGCATGTTTTGGTGCAGAGAAAAGTGAACAGTCGACATGACACAAATCCCTGTGTGTCATGCCTACAGCCACTGCCTCTGGTATAGGTAAGCCACCCCTCTAGCAGGGTGCACTATACCATTGGTGAGGGTACAGTTGCATGAGCCCTGTACCCCTACAGTGCCTAAGTCTATTCTTGGGCATTTCAAGTGCAATACAGCCATAAAGAGTATATGGTCTGGGGGTTTGTCATTAAGAACTCCACAGCTCCATTATGGCTTTACTGAAAACTGGGAAGTTTGATATCAAACTTCTCAGCACATTAAACCCACACGGATGCCAGTGTTGGATTTAATAAAAAATGCACTCAGAGGGCATCTTAGAGATGCCCCCTGAAAAACAACCGGACTCTAGTGTCTTGGCTGACTGGCTGCTTGCCAGCTGCCACCCCCAAACATGTTTCTAGACCCCTGGGTCAAGAGCCTCCTGCTCTCGGGGTCCCAAAACAAAGCACATCCTGGGCAGAGGTGCCAAGCCTCCTCCCCCAGGATGGGCAGGGTCCATGAAGGGGAAGCTTCAAAGGCTTGCCACCTTTGTGACTGCCCCAGCCATTTGCTGCTCCCAGCAACTGGCCCCCACCGGTTCTGACCCCCACTCTGGGAGGGAGAATAGGCAGGAAAACCAAGATAGGAGGAGAGGTGTGCCCACCTTTGCCAACCCTACCCCTCAGGAGCGGGAGGCGAGGCGAAGCACAACTCCCAGTCTCCGCCATCTTGAAGATTGGGGGACCAAGCCAACCAGAGTGAGGCTTATGTCCCCCTCCCACTGGAGGGTGGCATAATAGGGGGTGTACCCACCCCAAGGAAGGGACCCATTGGTCCCAAACTTTACCTACCTGAAACGCCCCTAAATTTAGTATTTAGGGGCAACCCTGAACCTTGCCTCCTCAGACAAGAAGAAAAAAGAAGAAGAACTGAAGAGCCATGCTGAAGGAAGAAGAGGAGGACACCAACTGACTTGGACCCAGCCCTACCGGCCTGTCCCGACCTCGACCTGCTCCAGCAAAATCTCGGTGTGTCCTGCAGCCAGCAGCCCCCCAGAATGTGGAGGACCTGCCCTGCCTTCCCCAACCAGACTTTGTCCCAGCATCCCACGACACCCTAACTTAACTCTCCAACCGGTGGTCCCCTCCAGAAGATCTTAGTGGTCGAGCCTGCAGTGTTTGTTCAAACCGGAGAATCCCCAATCAAAGTCAGAGGGCACCCAACGCCAAAACAGCACCCTGCACCCAGCCGCCCTAGTTCCGCTGTGGGTGCACCTTGGGTACTAACTTGAACCCTCTTTGCCCTGAGCTTAATTCCAGGAGCTTTGCACCCACAACCTTGTGGACTGCTCGTGAGCAGCCACCAACCGGAGGCCCCATATCCCCCATTGGATAACATTGGGCCTCAGCACTGTGCACCCGGCCGCCCTAGTGCCTCTGAGGGTGCGTTTAGGGTGCATCCTTGACCCTGGGGGAACCCTTGTTCTAACTGCAGAGAACCAACTCCCAAAACTCAGTACTTACCGTTAAACCAATAACTTAATTTTCTCCCATAGGATTGCATACACTGCTTTTCTGTGAAAAATGTTCTGTGTGGAGTTGGAAAATTGTATGAAAACTTAAGAAACTGTATATTTACAAAAACTGATTTACTCACCTCTTAACTAGGAAATGTCCCAATGTAATATCTAGGCATATCACACTGAGTAGAAAAAGTGACTTAAAAAGTAATCTGAAGTGACTTACAAAGTAATCTCAATAGTAACTGAAAAGTAATTCCAACTGTTTTATGAACAAGTGACTTACCTGTAACCAATCCAATTGCATTCAACTGCGTTCAAACTGTATTTAACTGCCTTATTCTTGCAAAGTACTATTACACTTACCTGTACTAGGCCTGGCTTGGTTCTAGAAATAAAATACAACTAAATAATATTTTTATACAAAACAAATTAGTCAGCGTTCAGTCTTTCAGTGTTTGAAATCATTTCTTGCCTGTGTGTGTACAATAAATGCTTAACACCACCCTCTGATAAAGCCCTACTGCTCGCCCACACTGCCACAAATAGAGAGTAAGGTATTATCTACTTTAGCCTCTGACTACCTTTGGGGATCCACTGGACTCTGTGCACACTATACCTTACTTTGGTATTGTATATACAGAGCCAGCTTCCTACAAATGTCATTCAAGAAAAAAAACACAACCACATACTGTACAAAATTGGATTTTTAGTTGGGGTCAGTGACTACGCTTCTACAGTGATAATTACAACCCTTATCATGGTAGTTAGGGCACAGAGCAGACAGGCTTAACTTAGGATGTGTAAAGGATTTATGCTTTACCAAAACAGTATTGAAGTCAAAACACCAAGCAATGAATATCTCAAACTGATTTAGAAAAATAGAGAAAAATGACACCAAATCGACAAAAATACAGCTGGCCTCCAACCTCCAGGTCCTGGGTACCCTTTTTCATATCATACACTAGGGGCTTAAAAGTAAAGTGAAATGTGCAAATTCATCTATGTTTAAAAAGAGAACACAGGCCCTTTACTAGTGGTTAGCAGGGGGAAGTGCAGACAGTTTTAAAGCCAGAAAAACAGATAGGCCAAACCTCTGGTTTGACATCATACAAGAGATGCTAATTTCCTACACGCACCATGAGATTTTATCTAAAATAAAATATGCAAAACTCCCTCAACACCATTGTTGATTTTGAAATTGCAATAAATATTACTATTAAAAGATTATTTCCAAGCACTATAATGCAGCGACTTGTTTACCACACAATACAAGCAGTATGGGGACAGATAAAAAAATCAAAACCTACTGGAAAAATATTCTCCACGCAACTCTAGTAAAATCAGAGCTTTGCAGAACGTGCTACCTGACCATGCCTATGACTAATACCAACATCTTAGAAAGTCTGTATTTTGAAGCCCATGAACCATTTAAGTACCATTCTTGGATTACATGAAAGACAGGTGAATTGTTTGGGTGAGTAGAATGGGCCTCTTTTCCCTGACCATATGGAGTTGTTACCAGCCATCTGTAAAAGAGAGAACAACCAACAACAGGTCTTTTGAAGGATGCATAATTGAAGCAATACTATAGATAAATGTCATCCATGCCTTTACAACTTTATACAGAAAGGAACAATCTGTCGACCCCAGTTGGGGGGCCATTGGACAAGCAGTGGACAGTGAGCCTCAGTTGTGGGAGCTGGGGATGTTTGCCAGTGGTGTCTCAGGCCAATCTTAGTATTTCACTCTCAGTGGTAGCGATAATGAGCAAGCACAGGCTTCTCAGAGAGATAGCGTGGTGGTGTGCAAATGAATCGCTCAACAATCACGAAGCAGTGCAATAACTGAATGTCCATCTCAGTGCTTTACTTTAATAAAAATAGTACCTAATCTACACATTTGAAATGCAATACTTCCTAGCACATAAAACAGGCAAATGCTTGCACTAGTGCTTGGGGTGCTGTGTCTGGTATTGTGCCCCACCTTGCCTCTCTCTGGACTTTCCCTCAAATTAGCAATTCCAGGCAGGGCTTCCCCTAGAGCGAGTGTTTTGCATGCAAGTTTTAAGGCTTATGTGCAGATTACCGTTGAGCTCAGTTCTTAGAGTTCAGTTCCTTTAGGAAGTCTCAGGTTTTTCAATCTTGCCACTGTGCAGACCTCATAGTCCGATTCCAGCAGGGGCCTGCAGCACATATATTGCTTCACCCCCCCTTCTAGGGGAGGCCTGACCTGATCACCAAAGAGGATCAAAGCAAAACAACAGCGGGAGCCAACCTCCTTGCAGGCAGGTGCTGACTCTGGAGAGCGAAGGAACCTTTTCTTGATTATCAGTGAGTTGCGGTCAGTGGCCTGGCAGAGTCAGAAGTCACAGCTGCACGAGGACGGCCACGCAGGGTTCACGAGTGCAGCAGTGCAGCACTCCTCAGAAGCAGTAAAGCACAAAACATATTGGTGGTGATGTACTCCAATCTAGCATACAACACCTTGATAGTGGCATGATACCGCATGGACACAAGCTTCCTAGGAGCAGCAATGACAACTTCTACTCACAGTTCCTCTAGTACACGCCCCAGGGTACGCAGATTGATCTTTTCAGTCTTCCTTTGAACAGTGGATTCCCACTGCACCAAGGGTCAAGCTGCTCTTGCATGTCAGGTCAGTCACACCTCTGCAGGTTTGGCAGGCTCTTTCCCTCTCTCAGTAACAGATTGGCTTCAAGGCCCTTTTGCCAATATGTTCAGCTCTTTCCAGCAACAATGGACTACTAGGGATGACCCCTCACCTCTGGGAAGCTGGCTACCAGGCATACACCAGATCTGGTCAGTCCTCTGGTACTCTGTGGCACACTCACTTTTGTAGGAAGGTGGAATCTGACTATATGGTTGCCCCCATTTTTTTTATGGTGTTTTGCTGGTTTATGACTTAGTTGGGCTGGGATCCTGCTATTCAGGGCCCCAGTCTATCTGCTTTCTCTGTAAAAGGTTTCCATGTGCCTTAGGCACATCTCTGATTGGAATCTGAGTGCCCTTATAAGTCCCTAGTATATGGTATACTATGTACCAAGGGCATAGGTACCTCAGAGGCCTACCAGGGGCTGCAGCATGTATTATGCCCCCCTGGAAGGCCATCCAAACTGACACCACAGGTCTGCTACTGCAGCCTGGGTAAGGTGGTGCATGCACTCCTTACTGTGATATAGGTTACCTATATCACTAAATACATACACACATATAAACCTATAAGTCACTCCTAAGGCAGGCCTTATCAATCCTGAAGGCAGAGTGCATGGTTCCTATGTGAGAGGGTGCCCCTGCATGAGCAGGGCCCCTCTGCAGCGTTCGGAGACCCTTCTCTGATGCTGTTTGTAGTGCAGCCTGACCATATACTCTTAAGCGCATTATAACCTCGCGTTAAATGCTAACTTTGGAATGGCTGCACCTAAACATGTCGTGTTTGGTGTCAAACATCTTGGAATACTACCCCCCGCCAATTCTGGCGGCGGGGGTAGCATTCCACCCTTCTAGAGGGAAAGACATGTTAACTCTGGCTTGCCCGGTAACTTCTTTCCAGAGCCCTGGCATCACAAAATGGATGCTGCTGCCACAGACACAAGTCTGGCCTCCTGCTGCTGGACGAAACTCCGGCAGGGGAGGCCTGGACAATAGGTTTCTGTTGCAGGGAGGTGTGACCACCTCCCCAGACAGGATAATGTGTATTGGGGCTGGGCGGGAGCACCCTCTGGGTGCTTTGAAGTCCTGCACTGGGGGCACACTTGGTGTCCCTAGTGCATACCCCAGTTCAAACTGGATCAGGCTTGCAGCCCCTGCTTTGGCGCGAACTGGACAAAGGGAAAGGGGTGTAGCCACCCCTCTGCCCTGACCCACCCATAGGTGGGGCCACAGAGTAGTCCAACCCCTATCTTTAGTATAAAGATAGGAACCCAGTCCTTAGGACTTTAGATTATCCCTGGACGAAACTCTGAAACTGAATCCTGGACCTTCGATGCTCTACTCACGATTAGAGGACAGAAGAATCTCCCTTGGGGTCAAGGAGTGACTCCCCTGCTTGGCAGGCACCAAAAAGCATCTGTCCAGTTCGCATTTCTGAAGCTCCCGTCGGACGCTCGAAGTCATCGCATCACCAGAGGTAGATTCTCAGACTTCCCCGAGGCTACCCTGAGTCCCCAGCAAAGCTGAGGCCCGTGGCTATCGTGGGTGACTTGAGACCGTGACCCCTGGACACCGAGCACATTTGCAAGTGCATCCTCTTCTGGGTCTCCCAAGAAGTCGTGCTTTGGGCTCCGAGTAGCCCTAGCCTCCAGCACCACCTGCACTGAAGATCACTGGCCCCCACTCCACGAGTGTCCTGTAAGCCAGATCCACGTGCGGCGTCACAAGGCTCCTTCGCAATCGCTAGCCCGTTGGCTAGTAGCCCTTAACGAAGGCCAATCTTTTTTTAACTTGGCATCCTGGTTGCTCCAGGCCTGCCCTCACTTACCCTTGCTGGGTGAGTTCCCCAGACCTTGCTGGTCTGCACCATTGACGATCTTCCTCTGCATCGAGACTTGCCGTTGCCAAGGCTTGTTGGGTCCAATCCGGTCGCCGACACCTCAGCACTCGACAGACATCGTGTACCAGCCTGAATCCTGCTCCTGGTTTCCGACAACGCCTCCTGGACCTCGTGGCTGAAGAGTCAAGATGACCGTCAACGCACCTGAAGCACTCGACATCGGTGGGCATCTGTCCATCGCCTTCCTGGTCACTGGCTAGTGACCCAGACTCTGTCCCCTCTGCTTTCAGGTTCTTCAGAACTCCGATCCACTCTTGGATCCACCCGGACACTTTTCTCTTGGTCGCCAGCAGCACTTTGCAGCAGATCGCCATTCAAATCGACGACGAAACCCGACCCCGAAAGGCACCTATGCACCCGGCTTCCTGGGTGAGGTAACACGAGTACTCCGGTGCTCTCGTGGGTAGAGACTCTTCAAAGTCCTAGATCTCAAAGGGTTTGGTCCAAGTCCTCTTTTAAGTGTCCCTTTTCTTTAATTTCTCGATCACGACTTTCTCCATAGAAGTCAACGGCGTATCGCGGTTGTGTATTTACACTGCATGCGTCTCCCGTGGGTCCCATGTGTCACTACCTTGGGTGGTTTCTTGTGGTCCAAGCACTTCTAGAGGCTCTAGGCCTAGTGTCTAGTTCAGTCGTGGTTCTTATACCACTTTATTGGTATATGGTTTGGTACGCCCCTAGTGCCCAAACGTGTATTTGTGCTATTACTGTGTTTAAATAACTTCTAACTTATGTACTTCGAACTCTAGCCTCATAAAGAGACTAGAGGGGTGTGTTTAGCAATAAATACATATATTTTGAATATATACCTGGTGTGGTGCTCTTTCATTTGATCACTCAAGAGATTATAGACTGGTAAAACAAGCTGCTTTACATTCCTTCAAGACTTAGCCTGAAGGCTGCTCTCCATAGCTACCACTAGGATAGCTTTCAATAAGGTTGTCTTTAACCTATCTCCAATAAGGGGTTGTTTGGACTGGTACAAGGTGCCCACTATAATTAGTGGACAGCATATGCCAGGCGAACTTCTCACAACTTTCTTGGCTAAATCAAACCCTGGAACTGGAACAATAAGTGGATCAGTGGCTCTCATCTATTTACAGTCAAAGCACACAGAAGAAGTGGATTCTCTGTCTGCACTTTACAACTGGTTCAGGGTGGTTCTTCTTTCATCAGATCTCCCAGGTTATCCTCCGCACACAGTGCCTCATTATGATGTCGGTCGGAAAGGCTCCGAACGGCATTCAGATTTTCCTAACCCGTGTCGGAACCCATGTTTCTGACCGACTCGGAAACATTTCCGACTGACCGATTATGATAGAAGGTAACCATTCGGTCTTTCCGACTCGGTTCCGACCGGCGTTCGGAGACTCTAAGTCGGTCCGAGCTGAATCATACAGGTCTAGGGACCACGTTTCCGACCGACGTATTACGATGTCAGATTCAGACAGCCTTTCCGAATCGGTCTGTCTGACACAAAACAGCTGTTGGAAACTGACTTTGAGGCCCCATAGCAGGCCCCCCTTCACCTGGAGGGCTCCGGTTGGGGCCCATAAGGGTACCCATGGGACCTCTCTTTACAACCATGCACAGCGTGGCAGGCACCATGGGGTGCCTGCGACAGGGTGCAAGGTTTTCAGAAACCACCCCTTTTTTCGAAGGGAGCCTGAGTTGTCGGTCGGAACACAGGCTCCCATTGAGGTCAACAGGAGTCTGACCATACGGTTTTCAAATACATCATAATCGGTCAGTTGGACTCGCCGAACCCAAGTCGGTCAGAAACGATTCCGACAAGGAGTTTGTCGGAATGCTTTCCGACCGACATCTTAATGAGGCCCCCAGTCTTTTTCCAGAGTGATGCTCCTCACACCAAGGTAGGCTACAGCTTAGAGGACCCATAAAGGTGGCACAGAGAGATGTGCATTGTCTGTATCAAGCTCATCAATAGAAACACTGACAGTGATTGACAAAGAAACAAAAGGCTGCACTCACCTAAAGGATCCCTCTCACCAGCCTGGACAAGTGCAGTCCCACCCTTCACCTCCGCTGTCTACCAAATGGCAGCGCTCAGAAACAGTAGTCATCAGCTCCTCTTAGCAAAGAAGCTAATCACATTTCTCAAGATGCACTGTCTCCTCTTTCCCCACTTCAGTGTCTGGGTCTCCTCCCACAGCTTCAGAAATGTCAGCAACACTTCCACTGTCTGAGAAAGAAACATCACCTCCATCCTGCACACAGGAACAGAACAGGTGCTTCCAAAATGGAACCCAAACAACTCTGGCTCACTTATATGCACTGCATGTACCACATAGACCACATACACGCACACACATAACACACTTTGGATGTTAGGTGTAGGACCTTGGATAGCACATGGAAGTGGAACATTACACGAGTGGGCAAATAGGTCTCCACTCCAGACAAGATAAAAAGGTGTGGTCACACTGTTTCATATAATATGTAATGCTGACAGCACCGTTTTACATATAAATCCCGAGATAAGGATGGTAGTCCTCTATCAGTTAAAAGAGGACACACTTAAATGCCTGTCCAGGTCACAGGACAGGTCCTGCACCTCCGTATCAGCAACAAACAGGGCTAGTGCTAGGCACAGACACTGGATTAGCGTGAGTCTGGGTCTGAAATCAAAAACCCGGATACCAGATACTCGTACTCGATCACTCAGGTGAGGTGGAATCAACTATACCTCATGCAGGGGACATTCTTGTCCCAACACAAGCCTTCCTAGAAGTAAGTCAGGCACAAGCACATTGTAGAACCAGGTGAAAAACCAGAAAAACAACAACAGAAAGGCATGGACATCTAGTTTCACAGTTTGGAAAAATGTGTAGCACAGACCACATAAACATCTTTATTAACAACTTACACAGATTAGTTTCACATTCAACACAGAATGTTTGCCTCTAATCTGCTGTTTACCACATCTTAAAAATGCACAAACACATTGGTTGTTTGCTGAGGTCAATAGTATTGGCCTACAATTAAAATGCACCCAGAACATCACCTACCAATATACTTTCATGAAATTAATATACAGAGGCGTTGAGGCAATGAGATATCGCACTTGTCAAAAAATGTAACGGGCAAAGTTTAGGAGTTCTTTAGTGGTGCACAGAACCTGAAGTACAGCCCCTCTCTACTTCAAATTGAAAACAGCTTTCAAAATTTGCATCAGTCGATAGTGGTTCAGCACTCACAATGTTGATTAAATTCAGTCTATTTCACATGAGTTCGGCACACATCTCATTTCACTTGTGACAGTAGTTATCAACAAAACATAACACAGTCGGGACATGAAGAGACGTTGTCTGTATTCATTTAAGAAGAAAATGAATAAAGAATAAATGATCAGCGAAATAGTGGGATCGGATTGCACTTCGAAATGGTGGGCATCTGGCAACAACTGCGGGGGTATTTCCCTGTTCCTAATACTCATCCGCAACAGCTGAATTGTAGTTTATCTTTTTTCTGATAGTTAATAAATAGCTTATGCATCTTCCACTTTTTGGCTTTTCTGGTCTGCATATTAATTGGGCTCCAAATACCTTGGAGTCGAGTTCCGCTACAGGATGCTGATAAGGGATGCCCTTGTCCTATCAGAGGCTATCATTTGCTGGTCTCTAATTGGACGAAAGTATGTTTTTCCGGTTTTGTGTGGGGGATGGAACTCGACCATAAGGGTTTGCAGCGCTTTACATGGGCCTCTGGCTGTTACATTACACAAGATCACACTTGTTTTTCCCTTAGGCTGGGCTTTAAGTGGGATTAAATAACTGGGGAGTGGGGTCTTTCAAAGGGGCGTGGCCGATGTAATTAAGGGCGTGACTTAAAGACACTTAAGCTAACAATCTGTGCTTCGCATAGTGTGTCGCCTGACTGGTGTTTTGCTGCTTCTGTCTTTGCATCCAGATATATATTACAACAAGCAGCATTAGACCTACAACAAGCCAGGACTATTGGCTTTGTCAATGGCTGTTAGTTGTATAAGATAAAAAAGCGCCAACTATGGCTTTGTTGTATATATTATTGAAAATGCTTCAGTTCTAAAATGATGTGGCTGTGAAAGAACAGGCTCTCTTTGAAGTCACATCAAAGGCAGTGAAGGGTGGTACTGCTGCAGAGTTAAGATACTTTTCTTTTCCACCCCGAGGGTGAAGGCAAAAATGGAGAGCCCGATATGGACCCGTTTCAGCACCTGCTTTTAGAATTGCCGGTGCTGAGCACTAGGAGTACCCGGCCCACTTAAAGCCCTGCCTTTAGGCACGGGAAGCTAAAGTGATTAGCACAAAATCACAGGATGTTGAGCCAATGCCAAGCCTCGAACCTGGCTCCTCAGTTCCATAGATAGCAGCTCTTCATATAACGCCACTTCTTTTCCATATTCTATCTGGTTCTTCCTGCGAATGCATATATTATGCATACTCGTCTGCAGTGCTTAATTTGAGCCAGTGGTTTCCGGTGCTCAGCACCGGCACTTTATTCTCAGCACTGACTCTAGTGACAGTCCACCACAGGGTGCGCTGTCTGAAGTGTGCACAACAACCGTGTTTATAAAGTCAAATGGAATTGAAAATGAATATTACCAGCCTCTCGTGCTATTATTATAGCTTTGTGTAGCCTGAAATATTCTAAATTGTCACACTTGTAGGACTGCGATGGTTAGGTTTTAAGTTGTACTGCTATTTGCAGTGCTGGCAGGGGCAATGTGTGGTGCAGGCTGCAGTGGCCTTCGGAGAAGGGCCCTGGCACTTACGTTTTTACAAATTAAGCACTGTGTGTCCGTCCTACCAATTTATTAGCTATAGGCTATATTTTTTGACAATCCCTGTCCGTACGGTTTTCACAATGGAGTCCTGTGGCTTTTTCTAAGGCCATAGTGCAAAGGTGTCTGTGTTGAGGGGAAGATTGTTTATGTGCAGGAATGTCTTTAAATGCCTTTTTGTAACTTCTATGTGTGCTGCTTAATGCAGCACAAATAGAAGTTGCAAAACTGCATTTTTTTAAATGATTGTTTATGTGCAGGAAGGGACACCTTACTGCACATAAACAATCATAGGCAATTTGCTGTTTCTATGTGTGCTGCACAGTCAGCACACATGTAAACAGCAAAGACAAGGAGAAATTAAGCATTTCTCCTTGTTTTGCCTGTTTAAGACCAGGTTTTCCCTGGTCTTAATTTTGGCACTGCCACCTATTTACGCTGCCTTTGTAAATAGGGGGCAGGGTCAAAATCAATGGGTATTGCGGTGGAACCCCCACCGCAACACCCACTGCCTACCCCTTTCACACTAAACACAGCGTGAAAGGGGGCCTTATTTACAAGGCAGAGTTAAGCCATGATAAGTGCTTAACGCTGCCTTGTAAATAAGGCGAGGCCCCTATCGCCATAACAACGTCACTGAAAGTGATGTTGTGGTGGCAATAGGGGCTTGTAAATATGCCCTAAAGTCAGGCGAAACAAGGAGAAATGCTTTATTTCTCCTCGTTTCTGCTGTCTCCATGTGTGCTGCCTTGTGCAGTACACATAGAAACAGCAAATTGCCTATGATTGTTTATGTGCAGGAAAGTGTCCCTTCCTGCACATAAACAATCATTAAAAAAAATGACTTTTTGCAACTTCTATGTGTGCTGCATTAAGCAGCACATATAGAAGTTACAAAACGGCATTTAAAGATTGTTTATGTGCAGGAAGGGGGACATACTAATTCCTCTGGTCTGGGAGACCGTAGTGTCCTCTCCCTCTCAGAGCGTAACTCTGATGTTGGAAAGGAAATAGTCAAATCTCTCCGTCAGCCAGTGGTCCTTAGCTCTGGATGCCACCACACCCCTTCCTGTTCTTGATCCTGAGAGGGCTAATAACAACTTTAACCTCTGGATCCAAAACTCATTGGACACTCTACTTCCAATAAAGCCTTCCTACAAGAGATCCAAACAAAAACCGGTACCATGGTTTTCCTCCAAATTAAGGGAACTTAAACAAACCTGTAGGAAACTGGAAAGGAGATGGAGACAGAACTTAGCAGAAGAGAGGAAAAATGTCTATAGAGAGGCAATTAGAAATTATAAGGCAGAAATCAAAATCGCCCAATCCTCATTCTATGAGGAGAGGATTAGTGCAGCTGCTAACTCTCCCAAAGAGATTTTCCGTATTGCTAAATCTCTCACCACCATACCGCATAAATCCCCCAACACAGAGGATGCACTAGCTCGCTGTAACAATTTAGCGGAATATTTTCACCCAAAATTCATTTGATATGTCAATCCTTCCCTTCCCACCAAAGTGAGCCTACAGCGTTCAGTACTGAAAGTTCCCTTCCCGAATCACAGTGTTCTTTAGCGGAGTTCCCCTTGATAGACGAGGTCTCCTTGAATACACTTATTTCTACAGTAACCTCGGGCTCTCCTATGGACCCCGCTCCTCCGCAGCATATCACTGTAGTTGCTGATGTCATTCGCCCAGTAATCTTGAACACTCTAAATGCCTCCATCACTTCGAGCACGGTACCCCCTGACTGGAAATGTGCTCAGGTTAGAGCCCTTTTGAAAAAAAACAAATTTAGACATCTCCAACATGGCCAACTATCGACCTATCTCTCTCCTTCCCTGGCTGAGCAAGCTGACTGAGAGACATATAATCTCTACTCTAGTTCACTATCTGGAGTCTAACAACCTGCTCCACGATTCCCAGACAGGATTTCGTCCCAGGCTTGGGACAGAGACGGCCCTTCTGGCAGTAACAGAGGAAGCAAGGAGACTTTTGGATCAGGGCGGCTCAGCAGCAATTATTTTGCTAGACCTCAGTGCCACCTTCGACACTGTTGATCATAACATCCTGCTGGAGCGATTAAAAAACCTTGGAGTAACACACCGGGCCCTTACATGGATCCAGTCCTTCTTAAAAGACCGATTCTTTCAGGTATTTGAGGGTACTTTTACATCAAACCGATGGCCTCTTAGCTGTGGGGTTCCCCAGGGTTCCTCCCTGAGCCCCACGCTTTTTAACACCTATATGGCGACTTTGGCAGAGATAGTACGTCCATTCGGCATAAAAATTATCACCTACGCAGATGATACCCAACTGGTTGTGGCATTAAACCACCCGGAGGGTTCATCTTGCGCTCTGGGCAATTGCCTAGAGGCGGTAGCCGAATGGATGGATCTATCTCACCTTAAGTTAAATGGGGACAAAACTGAACTGATGTTCCTGGGCAAAGCCCCATCACCTTCTTCGGCATTCTCATGGCCAATTTGTCTAGGCACTATGCCTGCCCCAAAGCACCAGATTAAGAGCCTAGGCATGTGGCTTGACAGCTCCTTAAGTTTCAATTATCAAGCCACCAAGCTCTCAGCTACTTGTTTTGGCCTGATGAGGATGTTAAGGAAAATTCTTCCTTTACTCCCCTTCCAGGCGCGAAGGATTATGGTGCAAGCCCTCATCTTGTCCCGCCTGGATTACGGGAACGCCTTGTATCTGGGCGCCCCTCAGGCCACTACTCAAAAATTACAAGTGATCCAGAATTGTGCGGCTTGCCTACTCCTCCAGATTCCTCGGAGACAATCAGCAAAACCCGCAATGAGAAAGCTTCACTGGCTCCCAATCAAGTCCCGAATATGATTTAAGGCCATGTGCCTGGCCCACAGAGCCATCTGGAAAACTGGCCCTGCCATTATCCATCCCCTGGTCACTCCTCATCAACCTTCAAGGAGTCTTCGTTCCAGCTCCGCTTTCCTTGCTACCACAAGGAAAGTACGCAGATCCAGATGGGGCGGACGTTCCTTTTCCCTGAATGCTACTAATCTCTGGAACTCTCTTCCCTCTACTCTTCGCATGGAACCTAACTTACAGACCTTCCGTAAACTCCTTAAAACGTATCTTTTTAGTACTACACACTAACTTGCCGTGATTCTGCCTGTCCTGTCCTAAGCGCTACGAGGCCTCAGGGTAGTAACGCGCTATAGAAATTTAATTTAATTCATTCATTCATAAACATCTTCCCCTCATAAAAATCTTCCCCTCAATACAGGCATTCTTGCAAGGGTGCCTGTATTGGCGCTAGGCAACTTAATTTAGCGCCAGCGCAGGGGGGAAACGCAGGTCTGCACCATATTCTAGTAAATATGGTGCAGCCCTGCCTTTCTAAAGTGACGAAGTGTGTCATTAACCTTCTTGGCTTAATGACACGCTTCGCCACTTGGGGAAATGGTACGTCGGCAAGAACCAAAAATGAAATACCAAAGGAACAGTAAAACAAGGGTACAGAATGGCGCTCACACTGGTTTGCAACGGACTTAGAAAAACAGACACAACATAGGGATGTTGCAAACAGAGATAAGATAACAATTTCACACAAATCCACTCCACACTACACAATTCCACTCCATACAAATCCCCGTCTTTCAATTCTACTCCCTGCCACACAATGCCACACCACACAGTTCCACACCACTCCATACAATTACATGCCAAATACTTCCACCCCACACAACCTAATTCCACTCCACAAACATAATTCCATGCCACACTCCATGCTACATAATTCCATTCCACTACACATAAATCTACTCCACTTCATATAATTCCATACCACACAATTTCACTCCGTGCAACACAATTTCAGTCCAGGCCATACAATTCAACTCCATACCACATAATTCCACTCCACTCAACCCAACAGAATTTCATGTCTCACAATTCCACTCCATGCCACACAATTCCATGCTACACACAATATATTTTCAATCCACAACACATAATTCCACTCCACACAATTGCACTCTGTGCCACACAATTCCATGTCTCACAATTCAACTCCACGCCATAAAATTTCGCACCACACCACATAATTACACTACATACAGCATAGTTCCACACCACATAATTACACTCCATGCCATGTAATTCCATTCCACTCAACACCAAAGACTACCATGCCACACAATTTAATTTCACACAGTTACACGCAACACCATTCTAATCCACGCCACACCACATAATTCCATGCCATGCGTCAGAGATACACTTCACACCACAAAATTCCACCGTGTGTTCCAAATTACACTCTGGGCCACAAATTCCACTCGAATCCATGCCACATAATTCCACTCCACTCCACTCAACCCAACACAATTCCACATCACAAAATTCCACTTATAATTCTACTACTCTGTCCTTGTACCTCATTCTGCTCTTCACCTCACTCTCTGTCCTTGTGCCTCACGCTGCTCTTCACTTCACTCTCTATCCTTGTGCCTCATGCTGCTCTTCACTTCACTCTCTGTCCTTATACCTCATGCTGCTCTTCACCTAACTCTCCGTCCTTGTGCCTCACACTGCTCTTCTCCTCACTATACTTCCTTAAGCCTCATGCTGCTCTTCTCCTTCCTTGTGCCTCATGCTGCTCTCCTCCCTCTCCTTCCTTGTGCCTCATGCTGCTCTCCTCCCTCTCCTTCCTTGTGCCTCACACTGCGCTTCTCCTCACTCTCCTTCCTTGTCTATCATCCTGCTCTTCTCCTCAACATCCTTCCTTGTGCCTCACACTGTTCTCCTCACTCTCCGTCCTTGTGCCTCACATTGTGCTTCTCCTCCTCACTCTCTTTCCTTGTGCCTCACACTGCGCTTCTCCTCACTCTCCTTCCTTGTCTATCACGCTGATCTTCTCCTCAACCTCCTTCCTTCTGCTTCACACTGCTTTTCTACCCACTCCTTCCTTCTTCTTCACGCTGCTCTTCTCCGCCTTACTCTCCTTCCTTTATTTTAATTTTATTTTTTTTATTTTATTTTTATTTATTTTTATTTTTATTTATTTATTTTATGAGTTTTATATAGCGCTGGCTAGACCCTAAGGTATCAGAGCGCTTTACATGAGGATACATTATTACAAAGTTACATCAGTTACAAGTTACACATTGTTCCAAGTATAGACATAGGAGAGAAAACATGAGGTTATACAATAATATGAGTTATTAGCGTGTACGATAGCCAGGAGAACACATCTTAAGGGTAAAGGGAGGGTAGAGGGGGATGGGAAACAGGAGGGAGGGATGCAGATTGAGTCAGGCGGAAAGCCAAAGAATCAAGGAAGGAGGAGGTGGGGGAGGGAAGGAGACGCAACAGGGAGACGGGGTAAACAATGTCAGATGTCTGGCTGGGTAGGTGACGGCCGAGGGGGTGAACCTGAGCCAGACTCCTCTATAGCTGCATAAGACAGCTCCACCGGGCATCGGCCAAGGTTGCTCAGGCTGCGTGTTCAGAACAAAGTTTTTTTTTTTTTTTTTTTTCATGTATCCGCCCGGGGGGCATCATCATAGGTTGTCGGGAGAAGGCCCACCATGTCCTGGGGCAGGCCCGGTGGGGGGCAGGGGGGTATTGCTGCCTGCTCAATGTATCCTTAGTGCCCCCTGGGGAAGGCTGGTAATCCGTTCAGGCAATTGCCGGGGGGAGAGTTGGTCCTGTGGCAGCACACCGTCCTATCACTGCTGGGCCTTCTGTTGCTGTCTCTGATAGGAGCGAGGGGGGACACTGTCGCCGGCCCCAGGGGCGAGAGGGTAAAAAATTGCGTGTCTTTGCGGTGGGGGGGGACGAGGGTATCCCCGCTCTCTTACCGCAAGCTGGCTGGTATGCTCCGATGAGGTCGTATCGAGCGCTGCGGGCCCGTCGGGAGGTCGTCCTAACCCCCACAGGGAAAGGTCGGGGTCATCGCCGAGAAGGCCTTACTTTCGGCCGGGATCACCGCCCTGGTGGTGCTGGTCCTTGTGCCTCACGCTGCTCTTCTCCTCCTCACTCTCCTTCCTTGTGCCTCACGCTGCTCTTCACCTCACTCTCTGTCCTTGTGCCTCACGCTGCTCTTCTCCTCCTCACTCTCTGTCCTTGTGCCTCACACTGCTCTTCTCCTCCTCACTCTCTGTCCTTGTGCCTCATGCTGCTGTTCACCTAATTCTCCGTCCTTGTGCCTCACACCGCTCTTCTCCTCACTCTACTTCCTTAAGCCTCATGCTGCTCTTCTCCTTCCTTGTGCCTCATGCTGCTCTCCTCCCTCTCCTTCCTTGTGCCTCATGCTGCTCTCCTCCCTCTCCTTCCTTGTGCCTCATGCTGCTCTCCTCCCTCTCCTTCCTTGTGCCCTGCGCTGCTCTTCTCATCACTCTCCTTCCTTGTGCCTCACACTGCGCTTCTCCTCACTCTCCTTCCTTGTCCCTCACACTTCGCTTCTCCTCACTCTCCTTCCTTGTCTATCATGCTGCTCTTCTCCTCAACATCCTTCCTTGTGCCTCACGCTGCTCTTCTCCTCACTCTCCTTCCTTGTGCCTCACACTGCTCTTCTCCTCCTCACTCTCCTTCCTTTTGCTTCATGCTGCTCCACAAATAACAATTACAATCGAATCCACATAATTCCACTACACCCCATATACATACAGTTAATAAAACATAGGTAAAAAACATTGCCATTTAGAATGCCAAAAGCTCGAAATCAAACAAATGCAAGACCTATTGCATTTCCAATGCTTGTTTAGCAAGAGTCTTGTCCGTCCAATATCATCGCTTTGTTGGGAAGCAGGCAGGGGGAAATCTGACGTGCAGTGGGTGGGGAGAACTTCACATGGAGGACAGGGTTTCTGCGAAGAGGGGCCCTAGCGGGACATGGAGCGGAGCCCCTTTGAGATAGGCGCGTTTCAGTGCTCCATAATCGGCAGGAGGAGTCTTCCCTCCTATATATCAATGGCTGTAGTGCAAACACACAACTCATAGGTATCGGAGAGGAAATCGAAGCGGGGCCGTCAGTTTCCGACTCACTAATTCTGTTTGGGGATTAATCTCTGTGGAGTGTTTTGAATTTAATTGTGATGTTCCTAGCTTTTGCACCTAATCTATGCTGCTAACTGAAATTACACTGCTAACTAAACGAAACAACATGAAATGATCTCTGCTAACTTTTACACTGACTCTGCAGGCTGCCCGGGGTCCACGAAGGAGACCCGCTAAGAGGGCGGCCGCCTTAGTGCCACAGGAGGGCACAGGAGGCAGCCTTCCAGTGTTTGGGACCCTCGGGTCCAGTGTGCCGCGTCACTTCCGGGGAGGGGGCGAGGTACATATACCTCTCCCCGCCCCCTGGGTGCCCTCTTGGCCCATTCCCCTGACGCCGTTTTTGTCGCGCTGCTGGTATGGTGGACACGCTGTCCTGCGGTCGCGCCGTGCGAGGTGAGTGCAGGCAATGCCCCCCCCCCCCCCCGGTACCACTTCGTGGCTACCCCTGGTGGGACACCGTCCCTGCTTCAAATCCTTCTGTCTGGCTCCAGCATTTGGCCCGCCGGTGGTGGGGCCGGTCCTTGCAGGAGGGGTTTGGGGGACGGGGGCAGGACATTGGGGATTTGGTCATCCCAGCCCCTCACCGCACTGGCAACCCGACACATACCGTGCAGTCCGATTACTATGAGCGGCAAGCTCATTAACCATAGGCTCCGCATGCGATCTCGCCCCCCCCCGCACCTTTGGGAGGCCTCGGTGGAGTGGCAGCTAGGAGCGGCCAGCAGTGGGCACAAACTGGTCTTAGCCGTACTGGGCGAGTCAGCAGGGAGCGGTGTAGCTGTTCACCGCATCAGCTGCTTGGTGCCACGGGGTCAGTGTCAGGCGGGCCTCGGCGCCTCTGGTGCTCTGATCAGGGGGGGCGTTCTCCTTCCCCTCCGCCGGTTTCAGATATCGAGCCCCTGCTGCTGCTGTGCTTCTGAACGCGGGAGTGCAATTAGCCCCCTCCCCGATCTCCCTATCAGGGTAGTATCCAGGGCGGCCAGGCCTTTCTGGCGGTCCGTCCTAAGGGAGGAAGGGGGGGTAGAACAGCGCTCACACTGTGTGTTCCTGGATGGAACCGGGTAGTGGCAAGAGGTACTCTCCCCCCTTCTGGGGGGGGGGGCGAGGCACAGAGGCCGCGCCAGCTGGGAGCCTACGTGGCTGCGGGTGCCCTCGGTCCGCGTGGGTTTGTTGCGTGGGGGAGCTTATTGGCCCGTAGTGGTATCTAGCGGGTGCTGCGGAGGCTCTCCCTTCTGGGAGCTATGTTCCGGCGGTGGTCACGCAGTCCGGACGTGGCCGTCGTGCCGGGCCCTGAGCCGCTTCTATTTTGCCCCGCTGCCCCTGTACTGGACATCTCGACCCCCTACCGGCCACGTTCCAGCCGGCCGCCCCGTCCTGGCACAGGGAGCTGCTCACAACACGTGACTGGCATCACATGGGGGGAGGCCTTGCCCGGTCACTGGTCGGGCCTGCCTATGCCCCGGCTGCTTGGTGCACACCAGGCTGCCGCACAGGTGGAGGTCTGCTCGATGGTTGAGGCCGAGGGCCCACTGCTCTTCGCTGGGGAGCGTGGGGCTGTGCCCGGGCCCCACAATGGGATCTGTCGGGGTTTGGTTCCTGCATCTCCGCATCGTGTCAACGGTACGGAGTGCCTGAGGGCCGGGAAGGGGTTGCAGGCTGCCAGGTGTATCTTCACCGTATGGGGAAGGGGGGAACAAGTTTGATTATGGTCCGTCGGTTTAGGAATGGGAAATGGTGAATACTGCCATGCCGGAGATAGGGGAGCCGGGGCTCACCTGGTGCTCTGGGGCACAGTTGGTGGTCAGCTTTGCGGTTCTGTTGTGTGTATGAAAAGGTTCCGGTCATTAAAAGTGCCCTGCTTAACTAAATGGCTGTATTTCATGCTCCCTGCCATCATGTAAGTGTGCTCCGGGTGGACCTTAGGCCATGTGAGGCCGACGCGGTATCTGCAGTGACGGATTACTTTACCCATTCAGATATAAGGCACCTTTCCCCGTCTCGCTAGATTTCCGGTCGGTGGGGAGGACAGCAGCGCAATTTGATATGCATGCTCCTGATCACATGTACTGCGATTGATTAAAATCATTTTGCTGGCCCGGTCTTCCGCCTCATGCGGTGTGGCGTCGGGCAGAGCTGCCAGCTCCTGGCCACGGTGGGTGCCAGGGTTGGAGGGAGGGGAGCCAGCTGAGCGCGAGCTCCTTCCGTTCACTTGTCCAGGGTAGCGGCATTAGAGGCGCTTCCCGCTCCTCTCGTTTCTGGCACTGGCAGCAGAAGGGTTTTGTGCCGCTTGTTGCGGGTCGTGCCGGGTCCAGCAGCCTGAAGTCAGTTACGTCGCCTCGTGACAGTGTATTGGTTTAATGGGGAAGTTAAGTTTATTGTCTGAGCAACTTGCTCGTTGTCTTACTCGCAGCACCTTCGCGGGTTGGGGGTTCACACGACTGTGCCGATCGGGGCGGCCTGGCACCGGATGGCGGACCGCAGGCTTGTCCAGCGCAGACCCCGGGGTCGACAATGTTGAGACAATAGGGAAGTATGTACGAAGGGTGGAACCACGCTCGCCCAAATGCCAACTTATAGTTGAGTCTCTTCCTTGTTGCTCGATAAATCAGGACGGCACAATGAATGTGTGCACGTCGATTTCAGTGTTGCGGCCTATACATGAGGGTAATGCAGGTGTTTCAGGAGTACAGTTATTTACACCTCACTCGGCCATCTGCGAATGTACTACTCATCGTCGGGGCAATGCTGTGTGTTTTCTGATTGCTGTTTGATTTATGCAAGGAGTTGTGAAACACTGGGACAAGGATGGAGGCCAGTCACGTGCAGGCGGGTCATGACAAACGGTGAGCTGCTCGAACGTTACAGGTGGCACCCTCCACGGTTTCTCGATATATGAAGTGCACAAGGTATATTGTGTGTTGTTTTCAGGTTGCAGTCTACAGATTCTGCATCATCAGAGCAATGCAATTTCGTTACGATGGAACGGTATTTTATTTAACGGACGCTGACGGCCAGTTAAACCAGTCTACATTGTTTGGTTTGGCGCACGAGTCCGTCAGGGCGCTTTCTGGGGCCGGCACCTGCACTTAAATGTGGGCACCGGCACTTACGATAGCTGCTCAATCAAAAAAGAGCAGAAAATTATTTGTTTTACAATCCCACTCATGTTAAAAACAACTAATACCTGCCAGCCAAACAATTCTTAAAGCTTGGGGGCTCCACCAGTCTGAATGGTCACACTTATGCAGTGGGATGGTTAGTAGTTGGGAAAGGTCAGGCGCTGGCAGGGGCAAGGTGTGGCACAAATTGGGGTGGCCTCATCTCAAGGACAAAGCCCCAGTCCTGACTTGTATCGCGAGTACTGCTTACGTACATCATGCAACTAGCGACCATTGTCAAAGCAATTAGTCATGCTATGCTGGCTGTGGGCATCTTACTTGTTATATCATATATCCGGATGCAATGAAGGAAACAGACACTGGCAAGTCGGGCGGCTCACTAGTCTAGGCACAAATTCTTATGTACGTGTGTTATGGGTCTGTTGTGTCCCCGGTAACGTCTCTTTACAGCGAGGTCACTACGTGGTCCCTAGACTCAGCGCGGGCGGATGGTTGTTCACTGGGGACTTGTATCCCTAGACAGACAGTGCAATCCTTTTCCTCGGCGTGGCGCACCAACACCTCTGGGACCAGTTACATTATACTAGGCTACGGAAGGTATGGCTTGGGCGGACCTCCAAGCTGGAGGGAAGGAGGTTCTCGGACCATCTGGCCAACAAGTATTCTCCTGTATATCGAGGCGGGTGGGAAAAGTTTCCCTGTGCTAAATTGGACCAGGTGGTTCCCGGTGCTCGCACCGTCACTTAATTCGACACCGGCGATGGTGACAGTTCGTCACTATGGGCGCTGTCTCTCTATTTTACAGATGACCACAACAACGGGCAATTATTAATCCAATACATTATAATTCCATTGCCTGCTGAACATGCCATTCTCATA
This sequence comes from Calotriton arnoldi, assembly GCA_963921515.1. Classification (NCBI taxonomy): domain Eukaryota; kingdom Metazoa; phylum Chordata; class Amphibia; order Caudata; family Salamandridae; genus Calotriton; species Calotriton arnoldi. Next base: position 204,448 of record CAWUFW010017665.1, on the reverse strand, counting down.
GCACTTGGGGCTGGAATAGTTGGAAGTGTCACACTTGCACAAATGCTTGGTTTGTAGTTGTGATGTTACTAGGATTTGCAGCAGGGCAGGAGACATGTTTGGCGCAAACTGAAGTGACCTCTGAAGTGAGGAGGGCCAACTTGTGCGGGGGGTGAATTTGCAGACATAGGACAAGGCATACATCCTTGGTGCCGTTTGACTAAGGGGACAACGCAGTAAGAGTAGGGTTTGTATTTAGTGCATTGAGCGGATCCTCGCGGCTCTGCCAACAAGGTCCTTGGGCCACTGGGAGTGAGGGATGGTGCCCTCTCTCTGCCTTAGTGGATGCATGCTGCTACTGCTGGCTAGTAGAGGCGGGCAGGAACTGGCTAGCCACTGATCCCACTAGGGAACATGACTGACTTTTGTGGGCTGCTGTTGAATGTAAGGGATACCCAATTTCACGATATATGTGAGCTCACCTGGGGAATTACTTGGTTGGTCATTTAAGGTCAGCTTCTAGCAAGTTTGTAGGCCACAGATTCAATGGGACGTTGCACATTCCTTTTGCCTTTTAAATAGGTAGACCTACATTGGCAGAGTCCGCTATCCGCGCTTGAAAAGTTTATATTCAATTCTACCATGGGCACAGGCTGTGGTTCTGGTGGCAAAAGTCTGATTAATGTGCCTGGATACAAAGTTCGTTATGGTCGTACTGCTTTACCATAACTGCTGTGAGGAAGGTTTATATCAGCACAGTACGCATCAGTTTCGTGTAGAAGGAATGCAGTGCCACGGGGTGGCTCAGAACAGGCAACGTCACATGATGTATGTTGGTGGGGCGTGTGCGGTTAGGAACACGCTTAGGCGGACCGGATCATTGGTCGCAGAGCCCTTATTTGGATGTACTGGGAGCATTCTGTTTACAGGACATGTGCTCACTTGCCAACGGCTATTCACGTGTCAGTTGTATGTGTTCCCCCATGCGGATGGAATTTAACTGCCCTTGACTGGCCAGTGAGTCTTCTTGCGCTCAGGTCAGGTGAGCAATAACTTTGGGTGTTATGGTGTCTGTGGTAAGTTCTGGGCAGGGAGACTCAGGCCAGATCCCACCCTTTGGTCGACCAGGACATCCTGTGCATACCCCTTCTGCGGGGATCATTTCAGGGATGGGTCATAAGATTCAGAACTTGTTAGCAGGGACTCAGCAACCCCTAGGCGCACCCTGGCAGGGTGCGACTAGCCACATGTAACATGTAAGCCTCGGTGGCGGGGCGAGTAAGGGATGCTTGGTCTGCACGCAGGGGCAGGCGATTTCTTTTGGGGTTAGCTCTGCAGGCTACACTGCGCCCTGGTTTTAACAGACTAGGATATGCAGTGAATTTTGTGGCAGGCATGCGCCAAGAGATGGGTCTTTCGATACATCTATACCTGGTTTAGTTCCTGGCTACGGAGTGGCTGCGGGACACTCTGGTGTTGGATGTGGTCAGCCGGTTGGCAGGCCTTCTAGATGGGGGTTCTAGCTCAGGCGTGTCCTGGTAAGGGTTCAGGTGCCAGAAGTCGGCCCTGGGATACAATTTCACTGGCCGGTGGAGTGGCTGAAATGAAAGGGGCTTGTGTTTGACCTCTCGGTCACAGGTTCAGATCATGGTAGGCCCACTTAGAATTTTATCCTTATGAGGTCGATAAAACGAGTACCATCGAGTAGAGTAACAATAAACATGTTATGCAGCGCCAAGACATCATGGGGTGATCGGATTCCCAATTACAGTCAGAAACGGAAATTGGAAAGGATTTTGTGAAGGTACCGGGCTCACTCAGCAGTGTAGAAAGCGGGAGACTTTGCGGTAAATTCTCCCGCCCTATAGCCTTGGCAGCCAGCCAGGTTGTGGAAGTTGTCATCCAACAAGTGTGCTGCGGTTAAAAAATTGGGGGAACTCTGGGTTAAAGCACTAATGGGCTACAAAGTACTAAAGAACATGTGGCATTACCGGTATTCAAGAAAGGGCAGATATTTATACATATGGTTCCCCTCCTGTTCCCACTGTCTGTCTGCTCCCTGGTATACTAGCAGAAGTTTGGGAGGGCAAGACGTCACCTAGGGTGGGGACTGGCGTAATTCGAGGGGCATGCTCCACAAGCGCTATGCACATAACTGGGTGAGGGGAAGTAAGGCGGGCTTGATGCTCTAACTTCTACCTACATTGGCACATCTGGGCAAGGCGAGTGCCCCGGATACTGGGTCCCCCTTAGTGTTTCAGACTCAGCAGGACATGCTTGCAGGTGGGGCGATGGGAATCCCAAGGTGCTATAGGGTACAGCCGGCCGTAAGCCACCCTGGGGAGGGGCCGGAAGACAGGTTACAGAGATCACGTACAGGTGAATTTTGAGTTTGCCGAAGGTACCCCTGTGATGCACCAGATGCTTGGTGTGGTGCTGTCTTATGGTGCCGAATTCAGTGCCAGCTTGAGTAGTTATATAGAATGGCTTCCTGGCATTGCTTTAATTTTCCGGGGCCAAAGGTATGGGTGATTGGCCATTCATGCGTTCTGAGAGTGGCACGAGGGCGGAAAGCATGAAATGGAGGCATGGGCAAACGATTATGCAGCCACTCATTCCGCATAGGAGCAGCCACCACAGCGTTTAGGGCAGGCCTGCCAGCTGAACGCATCAAACAGGTGGGGCGCTGGGAGTCTCAGTGTTACAAGAGATACATACGGTCTTGAAGGCCACTGAAATGGGCCTACGGACTGAGGGAAGGGAAGGTACGGACACTCTTGGGGACGGCCAGAATGTTTGCAGCACTTTATTGCCGGTGGCTTGCAGTGAAGTGTAATAAGTGCTTTTGTTTATTAAGAGATGTGCAGGGAGGCAACAATAACTTCTGGCAAGGACAACTTTAGGGACGTCCAGAACATTCTGCGGCACTAGATGCCGGTGGCTTGCATGGAAGTGTAATGTGTACATGTTAATTTTGGAGATGTGCAGTGAGTCAAAATTTTTTTTAAAAAAATAAATAAACAAGCTTTGCAAACTTTCATCTCTTTTAATTGCCAGGAACAATGGTCTGGGTGATTGGCCATTCAGGCATCTTACGAGTATCACGGTGGGCCGATAGCAGGAACTGGAGGCACGGCCTAACGGCCACAGACACTATCTGGCTAGGATACCCAGGCATGCGCTGGACCTGCTTGCTAAAGAAGCTGCAGCAGAATGTGGGGGAGGATTCCTCCTCCTAATGTGTTGGTCATACACCTGGGAGGGAATGACCTGGCAGCCCTCGGGAGAAGGGCACTGCTTCAGGACATGACGGGCACCATGTGTAAATTGAGCAATCAGCTGGGGGCATGTGAAATATGGTGGTCGGAGATACCGCCCGGCGGGTGTGGCAGGGCGCACGATCTAAGGAAGCCATGGAGGTCTCTCGCAGGAAGGTTAACAATGCCATGAGAGAATTCACGGAGCAAAGGGGTTTTGGTTTCATCCGGCATTGGTTACTGCACTCTAAGGTCACAGGGTGTTGGAAGAGGACGGGGTTCACCTATCCAGAGTGGGGATGGACCTGTTCCTGCTTGATCTGGGGGAAGCGTTGAAGACAGCGGGGTGTAAGTAAGGAGTCTACCTTGGTGGGGAGCTCTGGGGTGACGGTGGCCACACCCAGAGCTGTGGCGGAGTTACAGGGCGATCCAGAGGCTGTAGGTACATACGGGTACCATGTACAGAAGCACAACAAGGGTGCAAAGGCCAAATATCCACAGGGAGGTCCTCGCGTTGGACCCTGGAGGAGCGACGGCGCCCCGTTAGTCCTACGGGCGGTTGTGGACCTGAGCAACCGGGGGTTGCCTGGCAGGCTCCGCCCCGTATGGGGCGTGAGCAGGGGCGTGGGCTGTTGGTCCACTGGTGGGAGGGGTCTTCCCTCCCCCAAAATATGGCAAACACCGTTGGGGAGGCCACGGTGTAATTTGGCTCATCAGGTGGCAGGCGGCGAGGGGCTGCCTGCCTTGGGATCGCCCGTAAGATAACCCACCATGTTGGCATATTTGTAATGCTAATAAACCTGCAGCAGTTTTCTCCACAAAGAAGGTGTCTTGTCTGGTTATTTCTATAGGAGATTGCTGTATGGTGGGGTGGCGAGTGTTGCCGATATTGGCACTATGCAGGCTGCCCGGGGTCCACGAAGGAGACCCGCTAAGAGGGCGGCCGCCTTAGTGCCACAGGAGGGCACAGGAGGCAGCCTTCCAGTGTTTGGGACCCTCGGGTCCAGTGTGCCGCGTCACTTCCGGGGAGGGGGCGAGGTACATATACCTCTCCCCGCCCCCTGGGTGCCCTCTTGGCCCATTCCCCTGACGTCGTTTCCCTCCCTACCGCATACCCGGCGTTCAGGCAGTGGGTGTAGGGGTTTTTTTTTTTGTCTAATGTATTATTTTGTGTTGCAGGCGGAGTTACAGGGCGATCCAGAGGCTGTAGGTACATACGGGTACCATGTACAGAAGCACAACAAGGGTGCAAAGGCCAAATATCCACAGGGAGGTCCTCGCGTTGGACCCTGGAGGAGCGACGGCGCCCCGTTAGTCCTACGGGCGGTTGTGGACCTGAGCAACCGGGGGTTGCCTGGCAGGCTCCGCCCCCGTATGGGGCGTGAGCAGGGGCGTGGGCTGTTGGTCCACTGGTGGGAGGGGTCTTCCCTCCCCCAAAATATGGCAAACACCGTTGGGGAGGCCACGGTGTAATTTAGCTCATCAGGTGGCAGGCGGCGAGGGGCTGCCTGCCTTGGGATCGCCCGTAAGATAACCCACCATGTTGGCATATTTGTAATGCTAATAAACCTGCAGCAGTTTTCTCCACAAAGAAGGTGTCTTGTCTGGTTATTTCTATAGGAGATTGCTGTATGGTGGGGTGGCGAGTGTTGCCGATATTGGCACTATAGCTTGCACATATTTGGTTTTATATTGTGGTCAAACTGTCCACTTCTTTAATAACTTTGCACTGACGTTTTCTAGCAAGAGTCTTGTAATAATCCTCCAAGCTTCTTTCTTGATAAAAGGTTTATTTAAATACAGCACGGCAAAATACATCTGTCCATCTGTGGCTCCAGGTGCAACTGCAGCCCAGATGGAATCTACAAACTGAAGCTCCAAGAAGAACATGGAACACATAATGAAAATATACAAAGCGCATGCCATGCAATGCAAAGCATGAGATCATGTTTGTTAAAGAGAAAACTACATAAGAAAAGTATAGACTATAACAAGTCTGTCTTTCCAACATCATCGCTTTGTTAGAAAGGACACAGGGGGAAATCTGACGCGCAGTGGGCGGGGAGCACTTCACATACAGGATGGTGTTTGTGGGGGAGGGGCACTTGTGGGACACAGAGCGGCGCCATTTTTAGATAGTTGCATTCTGGTACTCCAAAATAATCAGCAGGAATCTAAGGCTAGCCCGTCTCCTGCCGTCCACATCCCAACTGCGGCCAGCGCTAGCCAATATGCCAGTTTAGCAGCAGAGGGTTTGCTAGGAAGGACTTATAATGCTTCTGAACTTAAAGGTATGAGCAGGGCTGGACAGGCCATATAGTGGGCATCGGGCGCTTGCCCGGGAGGCTGGAAGGGTGGGGGATGGTGTTGTACCGGTGGGGGGTGGTTTTGTTACTGGGGTCGGTTTTGCAGCGATGCTGCAATATCGTCCCCCAGTAACAAAAGCAGCAGTGCTAGGGACAGGTTTTGTTAAGCAACAGTGCTTCACGCTTGTTCCCCTCCCTCCCGGGCATGGGGCCCGGTCTGACAAAATTGCCAAGGTTGTTTTGGGTTCTCAGTCTGGCCCTCGGTTTGAGGGGAGCGCCAAATTTGTGTAGTCCATTTCTGTTAAGACTGTGCTGGCCCCATTTCCTGTTGCAAATGTAAATACAGCCTACCTCCCTTGAACCAGAAGCCCCATAGTATGCTAGGCCCAAGTAAAAATCAGGAGGAATTTAAGGCCGCCCTGATTAACATTTATTCCCTGCATAAACATTCTCTAAAAATATTAAATGTGTTAGAGGAGCTGAGGTTGGATGCGCTTTTTATGACGGAAACGTGAATGAACACGGACTCCTGTCCAGATTTACAGTTCGCCATCCCTGAGAGCTATGGGTGTGTTCACTCAGACAAGGTGGGAAAAAGAGAAGAGGAGTTGCTATTATATATAAAAAGATCTATAACTGTAAAACGTTTAAACTAGAGAAGATGATAGGAGAGGAAGTCCTTGGTTTTAGCATCTCTGCTAGAGGGCATCACTCCCTCTCAGGTACATTGGTTTGCTGCCCCCAGGATATGCGGGTGATGTTATAACATCCCTTGAATAAGCAATAGCCCCCAAATGTATTGCCTATGCTAATTTCACCATTCTTGGTGATTTTAATATTCATTTTGATAAGACAGATGATTCGCTGTCCATCCATTTGGTGGAACCTCTGGCCTCTTTTAGTTTAGTCTGAGCTGATATGGGCCCGACACACAGAGCTGGTCACTCCATTGGCGGCATTTTATCTAATAAAGTGGGAGACTCCCTGTCAGGTGGTCTGGTCGGAACACTTTTTACTCCCATTCTCCTGGCATTTTGATTTTCTGAAGGAAGTTAGACCTCTCCTCACACTGAATGGGAATAGATGTTGGAACAAGGTGTCTACGGCAGACCTTAGGAGGACCCTGATTTGAATCGAAGCCAGACATCCCACATTCTGTCATTGAGGATGACATTGAAATTAGGTCCTGGCTCATGAAAGTGGCCGATTGAGTGGCCCTTATCACGGCTGTGAGAAAAGTAACTACACCCCGCTCAGCACAAGGGTTCCTGCAGGAATTAGCTCGGGAAAGAGCTGCGTGCAAAAAATTAGAGCTTGGCGTTGTCACTATCTGGGAACAGATAAAGTACGCTATAAATTGGCCCTCAAAGTCTATCATCAGGAGCTTAGGGAGGCTTGAAGTGCCTTCTGCTCCCAATGTATCAAGGAAGATGGTAATTATGGGAAGAAAATCTTCAAAATTGTCACTAGCTTCACAGACCCTAAAACTATGTCCCCCCCATCCCATTAGAGTCTAGCCAGATGCTATGTTCACAAATTAGAACTGAGTTAGGCTTCAGCGGACGGGTTACTCCACCACAACGGTGACGGATATCCTGTCTGCCGAAATATAAATCCGATAAGATATTATGGGATTTATATTTTGGCGGAAGGCATAGCTGCCTAAAATAGGCCCTTAGTGAGTTCTTTGAAGATAAAATCCTCATAATTCAGTCCAATTTAATGGAGGTGAATCATTTGACTTTGGGATCAGGGTTTGGAGACTTAGCAGGTACAACAGCAGAGTCAAAACTGTCGTATTTTTATGCCCCATATTCAGAGGAAGTGATGGCTTTATTTGTAAACTGTAGATCAGAGTCTCCAAATGACCCTATGCCACCTCATATACTGAGAACCATCTCAGATATTATTGCTCCAACTTATCAGGGGCTATTCACCATCTCCCTCCACTCAGGGGTCATACCAGATGACTGAAAGAACGCTAATGTGATTCCTTTGCTCAAAAAAGCTAACGCTGACCCTGAAACATTGGCAAATTTTAGACAAGTCTCTCTGCTCCCAGTAGCTTTGAAAATCTTGGCAAAAGTGGTGAACCAACAGCTTACCACTTTTTGGCTGAGAACAATTTGCTACACCCGTCCCAAAGAGGTTTCAGAGCCCTCCATAACACAGACGACGTTAGTGAAAGTCTCAGAATCTATTAAGATCAGTTTGAATTCTGTATTTAATGTTGCTCTGGTGCTGTTGGACCTGTCAACCCCTTATAATACAGTAGCCCATAACATCTTGCTATGCAGGTTAGAACATCTAGTGGTGACGGGCTCGACCTTAAGCTGGCTAGGTTCTTTTCTTGAGACACAAGAACAGGTAGTTTGGATGAAATCTTATGCCTCTGGGGCAAAAATGTTGAAGTGGGGGATTCCACAGGGCTCCTCCTTAGGTCCTACACTCTTCATCATCTATATGACCCTTTGACATATTTCGTTGAATCCTTTGACATCAAGGTCACATCATACACGGATGATACACAGCTCCTGCTCACGTATGATGGGGATTACGCAAGTGCAAAAGATGCATTTGCATGTTGCATGAAAGCACCGCTTAAATGGCTAAGAGCCAATACATTTCAGTGCAACCCAGACAAAACGGAGATATTTTTGTTTGGGTTGAATCCCCTCCCAGGATAGGCAGGAGCATTGCCTAACAGCGTCCCCCCACTGCCTCCTCCAATGGCGGTAGCCAGAAATCTGGTTATTATGTTTGACTCTCAACTATCATTCAGTGCACAGGTGTCCGCAGTTGTGAAGCCATGCTTTTAGATTTGTCACATACTGAGGAAGTTTCTTAACTTCCTTCCGCATGATACATGAGTCACTGTGGTCAAGACATTGATACTCTCTAGGCTGGACTACGCCAATATTTTGTACTTGGGTCTTCCTGAACATCTGGGCCAGCGTCTTCAAGTAATTCAGAACAAGGCAGTCCGCCTACTTTATAAAACGCCTACATCGGTATCTCTGTTCCGGGACAGACTGCATTGGCTGTCGGTCCGGCAACGCATAATGTACAAGGCACTGACATTGACACAATAAACTCTTCACAACAAAGGGCCAAGGTACCAAAATGTGAGGATTAAGGAATATAGACCAGGGAGGGGTGTGCCTTCCAGTAGTACTGGTCTAATTATGGTTCCCTGATTAAAAACAAATCGCAGAGGAGACTCCTCTTTCATAGTTAAATCAGCCAGTATGTGGGTGCAGATGCCTGGGCATCTGAGATCCATTACAGAGGAATACAAATTTAAGAAAGAACTGAAAATGTTTTATTAAAACTTTAGTGATTGCAAGATTCCTGCAGTTTCTTGTTTCTTTTCCATATCTAGTTGCCTAAAGCGCCGAGACACTCTTATGAGTAGCTGTGCGCTACAAAAGAACTTCTGATTAATTAATTCAAGTTTAAGGTTGTTATGAAATCATCCAGGCTTGGCAGTTAGGGCTGGACTGATCGCATGAGGAGCAAGGTCAAGACTGATTTGCATATGGCTGGGTCCAAACTGGGGTGGGGTGGTGAGCAAAAGAACAATGGATTAAACCCAGATCTTTGTGACTGGGGGTCAATGTTTACATTGTTCAATATTCCATCCATCAATTGTTCCTTTTGCTTTTGTCGGCCTAAGTGGCAAGGGTATGCCCAGACGTGGGTCTCTTGCTCACTACACCACTGGATTCAAGCTAGCCTAGCTGATGGGGGTGATACCCCAAAACTGGTCCCAAAATGCTTGTTTCCAGTCCAGAGGACCTGGCTTGGCAGTTTGGGCTGGACTGTTCCCATGAGGAGCAGGGTCAAGACTGATTTGCATATGGCAGGGTCCAAACTGGGGTGGCGAAGTGAGCTAAAGTACGATGGATTAAACCCAAATCTTTGTGACTGGGGGTGAATGTTTGCATTGTTCAGCTTTCCGTCCACCAATTTTTCCTTTTGCTATCACCCTGGAGTAAGACACACTCATTATGAAACTGTCATGAAACCATCCTGGAATAACGATAGTCAGCCTGAAGTTGTTATGAAATCATCCAGGAGTTATCCACAGACAGGATAGTTTTGAATGAATTTGCCAGATCAGTACAAGAATAGCCCAGTTGAAGTCACTATGGGCCATACGTACGAAATTCTAAATTTGCTAATCCTAAATAGCGATTCCAAAGAAATCGCTATTTGGGGATTGCAAATTGGAATGTACATATCCTCCAATTTCCTAATAGCGATTTCTACGTATTTGCATTCGCTATTAGGAAATCACTATTTAGGAAATCGCTAAATTTTAGGAAACAGAGACCCAAATGCTTATAGAAGTAATTTGCTGATGTCAGAGCCCAGGTGGAGGATAATTACACAGTGTGGCCACCAGCCAGAGGCCTAATGCAACTTCTAGAAGCAGGGAGTGACCCTGCAACACTGCTGCCAGTACAGGAGACCAACAGCAAACACCATGGCTGCTGAGGAAGGAAAGGAAGCTGGGAGCAGTAGGAAGTGAAAAGTTACATTTTCGGAAAGGGAGCTGGAGATCCTAATGGAGGAATGTGTTGGTTACATGGACCAGCTGTTTGGGAATACTTTCTCCTCAGTCCCCGAGGCCCTGAAATTCACCATCGGGAAGGGGATCCTTGACACGGTTAACTCCCTGGAGGTGACGCAGAGGACCATCCCTGAAATACGAAATAGCTGGTACGACCTGCGCTCCCACACCAAGGAGAAGCTGGCCAGCAGGATGGCAGAGAGACGCATGACTGGTGGAGTATCATCAAAACACCCACCTCTGACTGCCATGGAGATGCTAATCGAGGGTACCCTTGAACCAGAAAGCGCCACCGGAGTTGGGGAAATCAACACCTCCATCCCAGCAGGCACCAGCCAGCCAGGGTAAGTCATGAGGAGGCATTTCTAACAAGAGACATTATTAATGATTGTCTTGCATGAGACAAAGGCCTTTCCATCCCTTGGATAGCATATGTGAAGAAAACTTTTCTTGAGATTGGGCTGCCTCCCGCATTCTCTGACCCTGGCTCTAGTGGTAGCATAAATGAAAAGCATGAACAGTTGTTATTATTTAACCAAGCTCAATCCCTTAGACTTAATGCGTAAAAGCTTAAGTCCTCTGTTGCAGCTTACTTGTGCTTGAAGATAGATAGCCCACCGGCCAAATAACTTCATAGTACACTGGGGAGTTGGGAACATTGTTTGATATTTTGTTTTAGGGGAGAAACATTTAAGTACTTACTGTGTTTTCCGTTGGGCTATCAGAAGAATCTTGGTACCAGTCCATGCATATGTTATGGTAGATCTGGTCAAACCATGCTGCATTGTACTTATTTTTGCAAGTTATGTATAACGTACACTAAACAATTTTTAATCCCTTTTAGGGACTCATGAAATTTCAGACAATCCAGGCCAGCTTTGAATTTTTTGCAACAATTGACCGATGATGAGACATGTTACTATGTTGGCTCCTTTTTAAGAGCCGCTTTGTGGTCCCGAAGCAGAATGCACTTTAAGTAATGTATCATCTCCTTTGATCTGATTTGATTGCATGTATTTGTATTTACTGAACTGCAATGTGCCCTTTTTTCTGTGAGACTGTTTGCCACTGTATTCTAAGATGTACCTATTTTATTTTTATTGCATGTGTTTTTATCCTTGGATTGTGTACTTTCATGGATGCTTTTGAACCCAAATAAAGTTTTTGAATCTGAATCTGAAGTACAATATACTTAGGACATTAAGCTAACTGTGGGCCGCCTCACAAAGGGACTTACAACTCGTAAAGTTAAGAGTGCGGAGTCTCTGCACTCGGGGCAGAGTCTCCACACCCTGGGCGTTGTCGCTGTATGGTGCACTCTCTGCAGTGCGCCGTACGGAGATCCCACACTGAGTGCGGAGTCTCTGCACTCGGGGAAGAGTCTCCACACTCTGGGCGGTGTTTCTGTATGGTGCACTCTCTGCAGTGCGCCGTACGGAGATCCCCACACTGAGTGCGGAGTCTCTGCACTCGGGGAAGAGTCTCCACACTCTGGGCGGTGTTTCTGTATGGTGCACTCTCTGCAGTGCGCCGTACGGAGATCCCACACTGAGTGCGGAGTCTCTGCACTCGGGGAAGAGTCTCCACACTCTGGGCGGTGTTTCTGTATGGTGCACTCTCTGCAGTGCGCCGTACGGAGATCCCACACTGAGTGCGGAGTCTCTGCACTCGGGGAAGAGTCTCCACACTCTGGGCGGTGTTTCTGTATGGTGCACTCTCTGCAGTGCGCCGTACGGAGATCCCATACTGAGTGCGGAGTCTCTGCACTCGGGGAAGAGTCTCCACACTCTGGGCGGTGTTGCTGTATGGTGCACTCTCTGCAGTGCGGAGATTCCACACTGAGTGCGGAGTCTCTGCACTCGGGGAAGAGTCTCCACACTCTGGGCAGTGTTTCTGTATGGTGCACTCTCTGCAGTGTGCCGTACGGAGATTCCACACTGAGTGCAGAGATTCTGCCACAAGTGCAGAGTCTCTAAACTTGTAACTTTACCAGTTGGAAGTTCCTTTGTGAATGAGGCCCTACGTTTTCTGAAATATCATATGTCCCTATGTCTAAAAGGGTCAGAGAGATAGAAATAATCTGAAGTTATGCCATCACATATCTAGGTATAGACTTAGATGCAGCCTAATTCATCAGCACCATTGAGGTTGGTATGGATCGATGGCACTACACATCGTTTGTACCAACAACTTCATCACACACCATTATTACTTTGTCTTCACCATCTTTGTGGTCAAGTTACAAATCCTCATACAATGCGTTTACACTTCTTCACCATTGCTCGGTTCCTGTTTACAGGTTCTAAATAAAAGCCCCATTTTCCTACATCAAAATGACCCTACTTTCACAGCTGGACAACTGTTGGAAGTACCTACATGCCCATGAACTCAACTTCTTTAATGTCCTCTCCTTTGAACATCACAGAAGATTGTAATACATTCACTTCTTCTTTGCCATTCCTGTTCTTTATTCATAAAACATTCTACCTAGGATTCAATTCCTTCAAATATTTTGATGCATTTTCCATTCGTTTTGCAATGTTGACAAACTTCTCCAGTGGTGGCTCATGCAAATTCAACATTTTATCTTGGATTTTAAAATTGTTGGTCCTTAATTAACAGCTCCCTTATGAGTTCTTCGTGCAAGTCCTTGAATATACACATCACCAAAAGAGGTCCTAACACAGCCACATATTGTTCAGCAAATTCACCTGACAACTATGGATGTGACAAAAATAGTGCTTTTTCCGTCCAACCAACTCATTGCTTTTTCATACTCATCATATTCCACTGCATCTTCCTCATCATCACCCACATTTCTACTCCTAGCTGGTCAGTTAACTTTTTTGAAATTCTCCTTCCATCAACTCCTACATTATAATTTAATATTTGTAATTTTCTCTGACACTGCTACTTGATATGTGTCAAATGGCATTCAGTCAACATATCGAAATTGAAATGTCAACTTACACTAATATCAAGTTTAAAATATTTTGACACAGAAATATTGACAACAAGAATATCGTGGTGAAGAATATCGACTTTATGGTAAAAGTCATTATTATCGTTTGCAAAAATATAGTTGTTTAAAATATCGATTTTTTTATTATTGGTATGTATTTTAGTATATATTTTAAATGTATGTGATGCATTTTTTTTGTATAAGTATTGTTTATGTTTTTTAATATATGTGTTAAATTTTTAGTATTTATTAATTTTATTTTAATTAAACTTTGCGTAACTTAGTTCTGTAGCGGGTTGTGGGTTTATATATTAATATTTATTCAACTGAGATTTTATAATGTTAATCGTGTTTTTAATTTGTTTTAGTAAATTTTAGGTGCAGGCTGTGGGTTTTAGAGGAGTAAAGGGTGGGAAGTAATTTATTTTTAATTAATTACTAAGTAGTTGTTAATTAATATTAATTAATTAATTGATAATGAATTATGGTCATTGTGTAATTAATTTTAGGTGCAGGTTGTGGGGTTCATAGGGGTAAAGGGTGGGAAGTAATTTATTTTTAATTAATTAATAATTAGTTGTTAATTAATATTGATTCATTATTTAATTGACAGTTAAATATGGAAATTGTGTAATTAATTTTTGTTGCAGGTTGTGGGTTTTTAGGGGTAAAGGGTGGCAAGTAATTTATTTTTAATTAATTACTAATTAGTTGATAATTAATATTAATTCATTAATTGATAATTAGTGTAATTGTTTAATATTTTTTTGTGTGGGTTTTGGGTTTATAGGGGTGAAGGGTGGGAAGTAAATTAATTATACTTACTTTATAATTTGTTGTTAAATGGTATTAGTTATTTAATTGTGTAATGCATTTGTTTTAAAGTTTAATTTTAGGTGTGGGTTGTGGGGATTATAGGTGTAAAGGCTGGGAAGTTAATTAAATGTTATGTGTTTTAATTTGTTTTTTAATTAATAATATTTGTTTAATTTGAAATTAATTATGCTAATTATGCATATACATTTTTATTTGATTTTTGATGCGGGTTTTGAGTTGTGTGGTGTTATAGGGGAAGGAGTAAATAGTCTAAATTTATGTAATAATTAATGTTTTGTTAATAAATAATTTCTAAATAAAAATATTTATTTGTTTGAATTTTTTATTTTTTATTTACTATATTTGTAGTTATTTGTGATATGTATTTAACATAACAATATGTTTTTTATATTAAATATTTTTTGTTTTTTAATATATTTATATTTTTTTATTTACTTTTTACAATATTTTTATTTTGTTGATGATATTTTGTTTGGTTTTAATTTTGAACTGGTTGGAGTGAGAATAGTACATTTTACCCCTCTGCAGTCCAACACTTTCCCTATTGATGCACTGACTGGAGTGGGAATGGTAAATGTTATCCTGCCGCTATACAACACTTTCCCTACTGTTCCACTCACTGGAGTGGGAATAGTAATTTTTACCCCTTCGCTATCTAACACTTTCCCTACTGTTGCACTCATTGAAGTGGGAATAGTAATATTTACCCCACCGCTATCCATCACTTTCCCTACTGTTGCACTAACTGGAGTGGGAACAATACATTTTATCCCTCCGCTATCCAATACTTTCCCTACTGTTGCACTGACTGGAGTGGGAATAGTAAATTTTATCCCTCCTCTATCCAACACTTTCCCTACTGTGGCACTCACTGAAGTGGGAATGGTAATTTTTACCCCTCCGCTATCCAACACTTTCCCTACTGTTGCACTCATTGGAGTGCAAATAGTAGTTTTTACCCCCCCACTATCCAACACTTTCCCTACTGTTGCACTGGCTGGAGTGGGAAATTTAAGTTTAAGATAATTGTTTTAAAGTAAATATATATATATATATTAATTATTATATATGGGTGTTAAACTTTTTAAATTAAGTTTGTTATATTTGTTAAAATGTGTATTAAATCTAATTTCTTTTTAAAAATAATTTTATTCTTTAATATATTTAATATTTTGTACAACTACATTCATGACCGATATTTGTTTCCGATATTTTTCTACTTACCATTATAAATATAGGATGTCGATATTTTTGACATCTATATTTATAACTCGATATGGGGATATTTTAGTTGTCGATATTCTGTCAGTGAACAGTTTCAAATGCCTCCTCCCAGTCCACTTATCCTACCAGAGGTTCTCTTGGGCATTCCAAAAACACTGGAGCAGCTACTATGGAGTGCCTAATGACTAACAGTCAAATTTCACAACACAATAAAATTAGTCATCATTTTCAATGGGTGTTTGAAAATAAAATGCTAAAATAATAAAATTCATCACCACAGTCTATGTAATTGTGAGCAGTATATGCACTGTAAGGAACAATTTATGTTAATGTCTAGTCTTTCTTTTACTTAAATTTCTTTCTTCATTACCTTGTATTCTGTATGCCAGCTTAGGTCCCTGACCCTCCCTCTTCGGATTGCTGCTCCTGGCATGATGAGTACCTCTTCATATCTCTCTGCTTAGCTTCAATCTACCCTTATATAGTGCCTTAAGAGGTTTTCAATTCATCTCATCTCATTAACATTCTCCCCTTTGCTTTTAGAGTTATATGCTCCACCCCCTTTCTATTCAACAAACGTATTGCTTTAAATTTGGCATTGCTCGCGACCCGCTCTTCTGGCACACTTCGCTTATAGCTTCCTCTCTATTTAATACTACTTCCCATCATATCACACACCAATCCAGCACAATCTCTGTGTTATGCTCAAACTGCTCCTTCAATTCACTCTTCAAAATGTCAGCACTTTCGCGTGACCCCGATTACTGAGACCTCTGTTTTCTTTCATGTTCTCATCCGCATCATTCAAAGCTTTTTTGATTTTCACTCTTGTACCATTCCTAATCACAAGCACTGACTTGCTAAGTCGGCCACTTTAAAGCTGTTTTCTTCCTCTTACTTATCATGTGGTCTAGCTCTCTTGTTCTCGTCCCATCACTGGCAACTGCTATGATCAGCTGTAGCAGCTACTGCTGTGTTTTTTTGTCAGCTCTTGTCTGCTCCTGTCAATTACAAAATATGGGGAAACACAGAAAAAAGGAAGGGTAACCCTTATCCACCCTATGTCAGGCAACCCTAACAGCCAAGGAGTTTGAATTAATTAACAAAAACAGTAATGGTATTCTTTTTCCAGGGTCTAAATCTCTTATGTTTTCTTCCTGAGGTCTTGCAGGCCAATTTACACTATGGGTGACTCTGATCATTGTCCTATTTGCAAAAGTTAGGTAATGTAGGGCTTGGATCTCACTTCTAATAGATGAGAGACTTCAGTAGAATTCTCCTCGCAGCACCTTTCTTCAACCTGAAATGCCTCTCTTCAGGACACCCTGGCCCTGAATCTGACCCCCTGTCTGCCTAAACCTTCCAACCTTTGCTCACTTAGTCATTTTGAGCATAAGATGTCCATCAATACATTAAAACACTGGTTATAATATTGGAGATTACACTTCCGCCAGTACGTCATTATCTCACGAGGCTACCCGGAAATGTAGGAACACCTTGACAAGTGCTCTACATATCATCATTTAAGTTCAGCTCTGCCCTCAAACCCTAACAAGCCCCCTGCACTTATGGGTCAGATTAGGGAAAATACAAGTTAGTTTCCTTTCCACGGATGACCACAAGGAGGTGGATATTGACATGAACCTCACCTCTGATGGTAAGTTTGCTAATCACTTACCCCTGCCATCCTCCATGTGGGGCACTGTAAGAAATTGGGGTATTAGTTGAAATGGCCAAAACCCTTCTCAAATAATAACCACACATCTTGTCGGGGCAAACCCTCAAAGTTACTAAATTAACCTGCGCTCAATCCCCAGGTAGCTATGACACAGTGCAGGCTGCCCTATCTTGAGACAATGTGTAAAGTATTTATGCAGTACCAAAAGTAATAGAGTCAAAACACCATACAAGGAAATCCCCAAACAATTTATAAAAATAGAGTAAGTTTTAATAAATAAAATGACACCAGAATGACAAAATTCCAATAAGTGAAACTGAACTTATGAATTTTAATGTTTTGAGTTCAAAAAAGCACCAAAAAGCTTTGAGCACCAACCGCAGTTATTTCGTTGTGCTTGACAGGTACCTGGACGCAAGTTCAGAAGGCCAACTGGAGCACTGGTCTCCTACTGAAACCAGGTTCAAGCTGGTCGGAGGTTTAATTTTTGGAATTAGTCTCTGAGATGGAAGTCAGAAATCCTCACCGGGGAACGGCAGCAAGCTGAAGCAAAAGAGGGCTCAATGTCATCAGGTAGCATTCAATGAGGTCTTAGTGAAGCTGTTAGCTTTTGATGGCAAAGCTTTTAATGGGAGAAATTTGAATATTGTGGTCAGTGAAGGTCCCTCACTGGCTGGATTCTTTTGGCGCCTTTGATCAGTGAAGATTTCTACTCTCAAACTTTTTCAGAGCTCAGATTCGTCCAGCACAGCAAGGCTGCAGGTTGTAGCCAATGTGGGTGCCTCAAGACTGGTTAACTTCTACATAAGATCCCTCTGAATCAGATTTGCTGCTTTGGAAAAGTTCTCAGCGGGAGCAACCTGAATCTTTGGTCCAGTGTGTAGGAGAGTAGGATCTGCTTCACATGGGTACCCCCACTTTTTGCTGATGCTTCACTGTTTTTCGACCTTAGTCTGGCTGGGGCCCTGCTAATCAGAGCCCCAGCCTAGCTGCTTCCTCTTTAAAATGGTTTCCATGTGCCTTAGGCACATCTCTAATTGGAATCTGGAGTGCCCTTATAAGTCCCTAGTATATGGTATACTATGTACCCAGGGCATAGGTACCTCAGAGGCCTACCAGGGGCTGCAGCATGTCTTATGCCACCCCTGGAAAGCCATCCAAAATGACACCACAGGTCTGCTACTGCAGCCTGGGTAAGGTGGTGCATGCACCTCTTGCTGTGATATAGGTTACCTATATCACTACATACTTACACATATATAAACCTATAAGTCACTCCTATAGCAGGCCTTATCAATCCTGAAGGCAGAGTGCTTGGTTCTTATGTGAGAAGGTGCCACTGCATGAGCAGGGCCCCTCTGCAGTGCCCAGAGTCCATTCTCTGGTGCTGTTTGTAAATGCGGTTAAACCATATACTCTTAAGTGCATTATATCCTCGCGGTAGAATGCTAACTTTGGAATGACTGCATCAAAACATGTCGTGTTTGGTGTCAAACATCTTGGAATACTACCCCCCCGCCAATCCTGGCGGCGGGGGTAGCATTAGACCCTTCTAGAGGGAGAGTCATGTACACACTGGTCTACCCGGTAACTTCTTCCTAAAGCCCTGGCATCACAAAATGGATGCTGCTGCCACAGACACAAGTCTGGCCTCCTGCTGCTGGACGAAACTCCGGCAGGGGAGGCCTGGACAATAGGTTTCCTGTTGCAGGGAGGTGTGACCACCTCCCCAGACAGGATAATGTGTATTGGGGCTGGGCAGGAGCACCCTCTGGGTGCTTTGAAGTCCTGCACTGGGGGCACATTTGGTGTCCCTGTGCATACCCCAGTTCAAACCGGATCAGGGGCTTCCAGCCCCTGCTTTGGCGCGAACTGGACAAAGGGAAAGGGTGTAGCCACCCCTCTGCCCTGACCCACCCATAGGTGGGGCCACAGAGTAGTCCAACCCCTAAACTTGGTATAAGTATAGGAACCCAGTCCTTAGGACTTTAGATTATCCCTGGACGAAACTCTGAAACAGAATCCTGGACCTTCGACGCTCCACTCAAGATTAGAGGACTGAAGAATCTCCCTTGGGGTCAAGGAGTGACTCCCCTGCTTGGCAGGCACCAAAGACGCATCTGTCCGGTCTGCATTTCTGAAGCTCCCGTCGGACGCCGAAGTCTTCGCATCACCAGAGGTGGATTCTCAGACTTCCCCGAGGCTACCCTGAGTCCCCAGCAAAGCTGAGGCCCGTAGCTATCGTGGGTAACGTGAGACCGTGACCCCTGGACACCGAGCACATTTGCAAGTGCATCCTCTTCTGGGTCTCCCACGAAGTCGTGCTTTGGGCTTCGAGTAGCCCTAGCCTCCAGCACCAACTGCACCGAAGATCACTGGCCTCCACTCCACGAGTGTCCTGTGAGCCAGCTCCACGTGCAATGTCTTGAGGCTCCTTCGCGGTCGCTAGCCCATTGGCTAGTAGCCCTTCACGAAGGCCAATCCTTTTCTTCTTGAGCTCCCTGGTTGCTCCAGGCTAGCCCTCACTTACCCTTGCTGGGTGAGTTCCTCAGACCTTGCTGGTCTGAATCATCGACGATCTTCATCTTCACCGAGACTTGCCGTTGCCAAGGCTTGTTGGGCCCAATCCGGTCGCCGACGCCTCAGCACTCGACAGACATCGTGTACCAGCCAGAATCCTGCTCCTGGTCGCCGACAACGCCTCCTGGACCTTGTGGCTGAAGAGTCAAGACGACTGTCAATGTACCTGAAGCACCCGACATCGGTGGGCATCTGCTCATCGTCTTCCTGGTCACTGGCTAGTGACCCAGACTCTGTCCCCTCTGCTTTCAGGTTCTTCAGATCTCCGATCCACTCTTGGATCCACACGGACACTTTCCACTTGGTCGCCAGCAGCACTTTGCAGCAGATGGCCATTCAAATCGACGACGAAACCCGACCCCGAAAGGCACCTATGCACCCGGCTTCCCTGGGTGAGGTAACACGAGTACTCCGGTGCTCCCGTGGGTAGAGACTCTAGAAAGTCCTAGTTCTCAAAGGGTTTGCTCCAAGTCCTTCTCTAAGTGTCCCTTTTCTTTAATTTCCTGATCGCGACTTTCTCCATAGAAGTTAACGGCGTATCGCGGTTGTGTATTTACACTGCACGCGTCCCCGTGGGTCCCCTGTGTCATTACCTTGGGTGGTTCCTTGTGGTCCAAGCACTTCTAGAGGCTCTAGGCCTAGTGTCTAGCCCAGTCGTGGTTCTTATACCACTTTATTGGTATATGGTTTGAGTACGCCCCTAGGGCCCAAACGTGTATTTGTGCTATTACTGTGTTTAAATAACTTATAACTTGTGTACTTCGAACTCTAGCCTAATAAAGAGACTAGAGGGGTGTGTTTAGCAATAAATACATATATTTTGAATATATACCTGGTGTGGTGCTCTTTCATTTGGTCACTCAAGAGATTATAGACTGGTAAAACAAGCTGCTTTACATTCCTTCAAGACTTAGCCTGAAGGCTGCTCTCCATAGCTACCACTAGGATAGCTTTCAATAAAGGTTGTCTTTAACCTATCTCCAATAAGGGGTTGTTTGGACTGGTGCAAGGTGCCCACTATAATTAGTGGACAGCATATACCAGGCCAACTTCTCACATTGGTGTGCAGCGTGTGGGATTCCAGCTTGCTATTGTTTTACCAGATAATCTCAATTGAATTGATCAACTGAAAACCACTAAAGGTACCTAAGGTACATATAATTTAAGCTTAGAATACAGTAAGTTCTACTGAACTTAGAGTTGTGTGTTAAGGGATAGCACAACCCTTTCTACAACTCAAGAGAGTTTAGTAGGCCACACTAGAGTAGGTAGTGCATACACCACACCACACTAGTAATGTCTTTAAAGGAAGGACCTAAAGAATCCTTACCAGAAGCCACTGGGCTTCTTCCCTCCAAGTATGATACACTCCCATTCTTGGAATTGAGAGCATTATGTAACTTGAGGAAATTGAGGACAGGC
Organism: Calotriton arnoldi; assembly: GCA_963921515.1. NCBI lineage: Eukaryota > Metazoa > Chordata > Amphibia > Caudata > Salamandridae > Calotriton > Calotriton arnoldi. The sequence goes on along the minus strand of CAWUFW010017665.1, from coordinate 183,627 downwards.
CAAAGTCCCAACACCCAACACCTTAAAGAGTTGTTGGTAGCTTATGATCTAAGTAAGCCCTTGGGGACTGAAGGGGTAGGAGCTGAGGGTGGGGCAGAAGATGAGGATGGGGCCAGGGGTAGAAATACCCCCAGCCCCCCCTCTGAAACTGGCCAGGAGGGTGACAATGACCCTGACCTGGATAACCCAATCCCTCCTGTGGAAGATGAAGAGGATGATCAGAATGATACCCACTTTGTCCCCCCAGGGAGGATTATGAGTGTGCCCAGACAGTCTAGATCTCCTTCTCAGGAGTCTAACCACTCTGGCACCTCCATAGGGACCTCTGTCTCATCTCATAGGAGGGAATCTTCTCATGAGAGGAGAAAGAGGCTGGTTCAATATGAGGAAGCAAAACACACAAGATGATGGACGGAATGCTGCACATTGGCAAACATTCACCCCCAGTCACAGATCTGGGTTTAATCCATCGTTATTTAGCTTCACCACGCCACCCCAGTTCAGACATAGCCATATGCAAATCAGTCTTGACCCTGTGCCTCATGGGAACAGTCCAGACCGAACTGCCAAGCCATGTCTTCCCTGGACCGGAATCAAGCATCCTAGGACCGGTTTCAGGCTATCAGCCTTCATCAGCCAGGATAGCTTGACTCCAGTGGCGTAGTGAGCACGGGACCCACGTCTGGGCATACCCTTCCCACATAGGGCGAAATGCAAAACACACAAGATGATGGACGGAATGCTGCACATTGGCAAACATTCACCCCCAGTAACAGATCTGGGTTTAATCCATCGTTATTTTGCTTCACCACGCCACCCCAGTTCAGACATAGCCATATGCAAATCAGTCTTGACCCTGTGCCTCATGGGAACAGTCCAGACCGAACTGCCAAGCCATGTCTTCCCTGGACCGGAATCAAGCATCCTAGGACCGGTTTCAGGCTATCAGCCTTCATCAGCCAGGATAGCTTGACTCCAGTGGCGTAGTGAGCACGGGACCCACGTCTGGGCATACCCTTCCCACATAGGGCGAAATGCAAAACACACAAGATGATGGACGGAATGCTGCACATTGGCAAACATTCACCCCCAGTCACAGATCTGGGTTTAATCCATCGTTATTTTGCTTCACCACGCTACCCCAGTTCAGACATAGCCATATGCAAATCAGTCTTGACCCTGTGCCTCATGGGAACAGTCCAGACCGAACTGCCAAGCCATGTCTTCCCTGGACCGGAAAGAAGCATCCTAGGACCGGTTTCAGGCTATCAGCCTTCATCAGCCAGGATAGCTTGACTCCAGTGGCGTAGTGAGCACGGGACCCACGTCTGGGCATACCCTTCCCACATAGGGCGAAATGCAAAACACACAAGATGATGGACGGAATACTGCACATTGGCAAACATTCACCCCCAGTCACAGATCTGGGTTTAATCCATCGTTATTTTGCTTCACCACGCCACCCCAGTTCAGACATAGCCATATGCAAATCAGTCTTGACCCTGTGCCTCATGGGAACAGTCCAGACCGGACTGCCAAGCCATGTCTTCCCTGGACCGGAATCAAGCATCCTAGGACCGGTTTCAGGCTATCAGCCTTCATCAGCCAGGATAGCTTGACTCCAGTGGCGTAGTGAGCACGGGACCCACGTCTGGGCATACCCTTCCCACATAGAGGCGAAATGCAAAACACACAAGATGATGGACGGAATACTGCACATTGGCAAACATTCACCCCCAGTCACAGATCTGGGTTTAATCCATCGTTATTTTGCTTCACCACGCCACCCCAGTTCAGACATAGCCAAAACCGGTCCTAGGATGCTTGTTTCCAGTCCAGGGAGGACCTGGCCTGGCAGTTCGGGCTGGACTGTTCCCATTGGGCACAGGGTCAAGACTGATTTGCATATGGCTGGGTTCAAACTGGAATGGCATGGTGAGCAAAAAAACGATGGATTTAGGCCCAGATCTCTGTACTGGGGTGAATGTATGACATTGTTCTGCATTCTGTCCATCAATTGTTGTTTTTGCATTTGTCACCCCGAGTGGGACGGGCATGCCCAGACGTGGGTCCCGTGCTCTCCATGCCACTGGAGTCATGCTATCCTGGCTGAAGAGGGGTAAAACCCCGAAACCGGTCCTAGGATGCTTGTGTCCAGTCCAGGGAGGACCTGGCCTGGCAGTTCGGGCTGGACTGTTCCCATTGGGCACAGGGTCAAGACTGATTTGCATATGGCTGGGTTCAAACTGGAATGGCATGGTGAGCAAAAAAACGATGGATTTAGGCCCAGATCTCTGTACTGGGGTGAATGTATGACATTGTTCTGCATTCTGTCCATCAATTGTTGTTTTTGCATTTGTCACCCCGAGTGGGACGGGTATGCCCAGACGTGGGTCCCGTGCTCTCCATGCCACTGGAGTCATGCTATCCTGGCTGAAGAGGGGTGAAACCCCGAAACCGGTCCTAGGATGCTTGTTTCCAGTCCAGGGAGGACCTGGCCTGGCAGTTCGGGCTGGACTGTTCCCTTTGGGCACAGGGTCAAGACTGATTTGCATATGGCTGGGTTCAAACTGGAATGGCATGGTGAGCAAAAAAACGATGGATTTAGGCCCAGATCTCTGTACTGGGGTGAATGTATGACATTGTTCTGCATTCTGTCCATCAATTGTTGTTTTTGCATTTGTCACCCCGAGTGGGACGGGCATGCCCAGACGTGGGTCCCGTGCTCTCCATGCCACTGGAGTCATGCTATCCTGGCTGAAGAGGGGTGAAACCCCGAAACCGGTCCTAGGATGCTTGTTTCCAGTCCAGGGAGGACCTGGCCTGGCAGTTCGGGCTGGACTGTTCCCATTGGGCACAGGGTCAAGACTGATTTGCATATGGCTGGGTTCAAACTGGAATGGCATGGTGAGCAAAAACGATGGATTTAGGCCCAGATCTCTGTACTGGGGTGAATGTATGACATTGTTCTGCATTCTGTCCATCAATTGTTGTTTTTGCATTTGTCACCCCGAGTGGGACGGGTATGCCCAGACGTGGGTCCCGTGCTCTCCATGCCACTGGAGTCATGCTATCCTGGCTGAAGAGGGGTGAAACCCCGAAACCGGTCCTAGGATGCTTGTTTCCAGTCCAGGGAGGACCTGGCCTGGCAGTTCGGGCTGGACTGTTCCCTTTGGGCACAGGGTCAAGACTGATTTGCATATGGCTGGGTTCAAACTGGAATGGCATGGTGAGCAAAAAACGATGGATTTAGGCCCAGATCTCTGTACTGGGGTGAATGTATGACATTGTTCTGCATTCTGTCCATCAATTGTTGTTTTTGCATTTGTCACCCCGAGTGGGACGGGTATGCCCAGACGTGGGTCCCGTGCTCTCCATGCCACTGGAGTCATGCTATCCTGGCTGAAGAGGGGTGAAACCCCGAAACCGGTCCTAGGATGCTTGTTTCCAGTCAGGGAGGACCTGGCCTGGCAGTTCGGGCTGGACTGTTCCCATTGGGCACAGGGTCAAGACTGATTTGCATATGGCTGGGTTCAAACTGGAATGGCATGGTGAGCAAAAAACGATGGATTTAGGCCCAGATCTCTGTACTGGGGTGAATGTATGACATTGTTCTGCATTCTGTCCATCAATTGTTGTTTTTGCATTTGTCACCCCGAGTGGGACGGGTATGCCCAGACGTGGGTCCCGTGCTCTCCATGCCACTGGAGTCATGCTATCCTGGCTGAAGAGGGGTGAAACCCCGAAAACCGGTCCTAGGATGCTTGTTTCCAGTCCAGGGAGGACCTGGCCTGGCAGTTCGGGCTGGACTGTTCCCATTGGGCACAGGGTCAAGACTGATTTGCATATGGCTGGGTTCAAACTGGAATGGCATGGTGAGCAAAAAAACGATGGATTTAGGCCCAGATCTCTGTACTGGGGTGAATGTATGACATTGTTCTGCATTCTGTCCATCAATTGTTATTTTTGCATTTGTCACCCCGAGTGGGACGGGTATGCCCAGACGTGGGTCCCGTGCTCTCCATGCCACTGGAGTCATGCTATCCTGGCTGAAGAGGGGTGAAACCCCGAAACCGGTCCTAAGATGCTTGTTTCCAGTCCAGGGAGGACCTGGCCTGGCAGTTCGGGCTGGACTGTTCCCATTGGGCACAGGGTCAAGACTGATTTGCATATGGCTGGGTTCAAACTGGAATGGCATGGTGAGCAAAAAAACGATGGATTTAGGCCCAGATCTCTGTACTGGGGTGAATGTATGACATTGTTCTGCATTCTGTCCATCAATTGTTGTTTTTGCATTTGTCACCCCGAGTGGGACGGGTATGCCCAGACGTGGGACCCGTGCTCTCCATGCCACTGGAGTCATGCTATCCTGGCTGAAGAGGGTGAAACCCGAAACCGGTCCTAGGATGCTTGTTTCCAGTCCAGGGAGGACCTGGCCTGGCAGTTCGGGCTGGACTGTTCCCATTGGGCACAGGGTCAAGACTGATTTGCATATGGCTGGGTTCAAACTGGAATGGCATGGTGAGCAAAAACGATGGATTTAGGCCCAGATCTCTGTACTGGGGTGAATGTATGACATTGTTCTGCATTCTGTCCATCAATTGTTGTTTTTGCATTTGTCACCCCGAGTGGGACGGGTATGCCCAGACGTGGGTCCCGTGCTCTCCATGCCACTGGAGTCATGCTATCCTGGCTGAAGAGGGGTGAAACCCCGAAACCGGTCCTAGGATGCTTGTTTCCAGTCCAGGGAGGACCTGGCCTGGCAGTTCGGGCTGGACTGTTCCCATTGGGCACAAGGGTCAAGACTGATTTGCATATGGCTGGGTTCAAACTGGAATGGCATGGTGAGCAAAAAAACGATGGATTTAGGCCCAGATCTCTGTAATGGGGTGAATGTATGACATTGTTCTGCATTCTGTCCATCAATTGTTGTTTTTGCATTTGTCACCCCGAGTGGGACGGGTATGCCCAGACGTGGGTCCCGTGCTCTCCATGCCACTGGAGTCATGCTATCCTGGCTGAAGAGGGGTGAAACCCCGAAACCGGTCCTAGGATGCTTGTTTCCAGTCCAGGGAGGACCTGGCCTGGCAGTTCGGGCTGGACTGTTCCCATTGGGCACAGGGTCAAGACTGATTTGCATATGGCTGGGTTCAAACTGGAATGGCATGGTGAGCAAAAAACCGATGGATTTAGGCCCAGATCTCTGTACTGGGGTGAATGTATGACATTGTTCTGCATTCTGTCCATCAATTGTTGTTTTTGCATTTGTCACCCCGAGTGGGACGGGTATGCCCAGACGTGGGTCCCGTGCTCTCCATGCCACTGGAGTCATGCTATCCTGGCTGAAGAGGGGTGAAACCCCGAAACCGGTCCTAGGATGCTTGTTTCCAGTCCAGGGAGGACCTGGCCTGGCAGTTCGGGCTGGACTGTTCCCATTGGGCACAGGGTCAAGACTGATTTGCATATGGCTGGGTTCAAACTGGAATGGCATGGTGAGCAAAAAACCGATGGATTTAGGCCCAGATCTCTGTACTGGGGTGAATGTATGACATTGTTCTGCATTCTGTCCATCAATTGTTGTTTTTGCATTTGTCACCCCGAGTGGGACGGGTATGCCCAGACGTGGGTCCCGTGCTCTCCATGCCACTGGAGTCATGCTATCCTGGCTGAAGAGGGGTGAAACCCCGAAACCGGTCCTAGGATGCTTGTTTCCAGTCCAGGGAGGACCTGGCCTGGCAGTTCGGGCTGGACTGTTCCCATTGGGCACAGGGTCAAGACTGATTTGCATATGGCTGGGTTCAAACTGGAATGGCATGGTGAGCAAAAAAACGATGGATTTAGGCCCAGATCTCTGTACTGGGGTGAATGTATGACATTGTTCTGCATTCTGTCCATCAATTGTTGTTTTTGCATTCAATATGAGGAAGCTCAGCTTGAACTCAGAAAGCAGCAACTGGCTATAGACAGGGAGTCCCTAGATCTCTTCAAAGAGAGAAGAAAGTTGGGACTAGAGTCCCATGGTGGCAGCCATGTCCCTAGAGATAGGGAAGGGTCCTATGACCATAGGAACCTGAGCAAGATTGTCCCTCCCTACCAGAGTGGGGATGACATCCACAAATGGATAACTGCTTTAGAGAGGGCCTGTAAAGTACAGAAGGTCCCTCAGGAGCAGTGGGCAGCAATCTTGTGGCTCTCCTTTGCAGACAAAGGTAGAGATAAGCTCCTCACTGTAAGAGAAGAGGATGCTGACAATTACAAGGTCTTGAAGAGTGCTCTTATTGATGGGTTTGGCCTAACCACTGAACAGTACAGGTTGAAGTTCAGAGATACCCAAAAAGCACAGACTCAAGACTGGGTAGACTATGTGGATTGTTCTGCTAAGGCTCTGGAAGGCTGGTTGATGGGCAGTAAGGTGTGTGACTTCACAGGATTATACAATCTGATAATGAGGGAGCAGATTCTTAATAACTGTCAAAATCAGCTGTTGCATCAGTACCTGGTGGACTCTGATCTGACCTCTCCCCAAGAATTGGGAAAGAAGGCAGACAAATGGGTCAGAACCAGGGTGAGGCAGAAGGTACAGAACCAAGGTGGTGACCTTAAGAAGCAAGATTCTAAGAACTCTGATAAGGGTGGGGAGAAGGGTAAAGACCAGAAGTCTTCACAAGGTCCCCAAAAATCTTCTTCAGGGGGGGATTCACAAACTACCAAAGGTAAAGGCCAAAGAAAACCATGGTGCAAGGTCTGTAAGCAAAAGACTCATTGGACTAGTGATTGCACCAAGTCCAAAGACTCAAGTCCAGCCCCCACCAATGCCCCTAAGGCACCTGTTCCCCCTAGTACAGTTACAGTTGGTGGGAGTGCTCCAGCCAAGGGTTTAGTAGGGTTCACCCTGGGTACTGAAGTGGGCTCTGACCTAGTCAGAGAACTCACTCAGGCTGTGTTAGTCTGTGATGGAGGCATGGATGTGACCTCCTCTGTGAGTCCCAGTAATCTGTCCAAGTACAGACAACAGCCTTTAATCAATGGACGAGAGGCTTTGGCATTTAGGGACACAGGGGCAAGTGTCACAATGGTGACACAAGACCTTGTGGATCCTGGGCAAGTTATACTTGGTGAAATGTACCAAGTGACCAATGCTAGCAATGTCAGAACAGACCATACTCTGGCAGTTGTTAACTTCTCCTGGGGAGGGGTAACTGGCCTTAAGAAGGTTGTGGTAAGTGCAGACCTACCAGTTGAATGCTTGCGTGGCAATGACTTAGAAACTTCAGCTTGGGCAGAAGTGGAGCTCAGGACTCATGCAGAAATGCTGGGCATCCCTGCAGATGTGTTTGCTGTGACCAGGTCACAGGCCAAAATGTCTAAAACTGAACAGGCCTTGGATTCTGGAATAATGGACCAAGTGCCTTCCAAGAGGAGGAGTAGTAGGGTAAAGGCAGTGCCTTCCCCCTTGGCTCAGAAGGAAGATCAGTCTCTTGAGGGAGATGATCTCAGTCCTGAGGAAGAAACTGTCCCAGAGGAGCTTGAACCTGAACAAGCTCCAGGGCAGATCTGAGCCAGGAGCAGCAGAGCTGCCCCTCTCTTGAACCCCTCAGACAGAAAGCTGCTGCTGAGGCTGCTGGGAAAGCTAGTGGTCCCCATAAAGTGTATTGGGATGATGGACTCCTGTACTCAGAGTGTAGAGACCCCAAGCCTGGTGCCACCAGGAGGTTGGTTATACCTCTAAAGTTCAGGGGCTTCCTATTGACCCTAGCCCATGATATTCCCTTGGCAGGTCACCTGGGCCAGAACAAGACTTGGGACAGAATTGTCCCTCACTTTCACTGGCCCCACATGTCTGAAGACACCAAGGAGTTTTGTCGCTCCTGTGTAACCTGCCAGGCCAGTGGCAAGGCAGGTGGCACTACAAAGGCCCCCTGATACCACTACCTGTGGTGGGGGTGCCCTTTGAAAGAGTGGGGATTGATATTGTTGGTCCCATGGATCCCCAAACAGCATCTGGGCACAGGTTTATCCTGGTGGTAGTGGATCATGCCACCAGGTACCCAGAGGCTATTCCCCTTAGGACCACTACAGCACCTGTGGTGGCAAGAGCCCTCCTGGGAGTTTTCTCAAGAGTGGGCTTTCCTAAGGAGGTTGTATCAGATAGGGGTGCAAACTTCATGTCTGGTTACTTAAAGGCAATGTGGAAGGAGTGTGGAGTGTGGAGTGGAGTGTGGAGTGACTTACAAGTTCACCACACCCTTGAAGGGCATGATTAAAGGGCTCCCAGAAAAGCCTAGGCGAAGATGGGACATACTCTTGCCCTGCCTTTTATTTGCATACAGGGAGGTGCCTCAGAAGGGGGTTGGTTACAGCCCTTTTGAACTTCTGTTTGGTCACCCTGTTAGGGGTCCACTGTGCTTGGTGAAGGAAGGATGGGAGTTACCTCTCAAGCCCCCAAAGCAAGACATAGTAGACTATGTACTTGGTCTCCGCTCCCGGATGGCTGAGTATATGAAAAAGGCAACCAAAAACCTTGAGGCTAGCCAGGAACTTCAAAAAGCTTGGCATGACCAAAAGGCTGTACTGACTGTTTACCAGCCAGGACAGAAGGTGTGGGTGTTGGAGCCAGTGGCCCCAGCAGCTCTCCAAGACAAATGGAGTGGACCCCACACTATTGTTGAACAGAAGGGTGAGGTAACCTACTTAGTAGACCTAGGTACACCCAGGAGTCCCCACAGGGTTCTCCATGTCAACAGGTTAAAACCATATGTGGACAGGGCATACATGGGCTTGCTCATGGCTACTGATGAAGGGCAGGAGGAAGAGAGTGACCCACTCCCTGACCTGCTCTCACAGAACCCTGACGATGGGTCAGTAGATGGTGTGGCCTTGGCAGGCAGCCTCACTACCCAGCAACAAACTGATTGCAGACAGGTGCTCAATCAGTTTAGACACATGTTTTCACTGACACCCAGTCAGACCACCTGGTGCACTCATGAAGTGGACACTGGGGACAGTCTGCCTATTAAAAATAAGATTTATAGGCAACCTGACCATGTCAGGGACTGTATCAGGACTGAAGTCCAGAAAATGTTGGATTTGGGAGTTATTGAACCCTCAGATAGCCCTTGGGCTAGTCCAGTGGTCCTTGTGCCAAAACCTCACACCAGTGGTGGAAAAAGAGAGATGAGGTTTTGTGTGGACTACAGGGGTCTCAATGCAGTCACTAGGACTGATGCCCATCCAATACCAAGGGCAGATGAGCTCATAGATACTTTGGCCTCAGCCAAATATCTCAGCACATTTGACTTGACAGCTGGCTACTGGCAGATCAGACTAGCTGATGATGCAAAGCCAAAGACAGCATTCTCAACCCCTAGTGGGCATTACCAATTTGTGGTGATGCCCTTTGGTCTGAAGAATGCACCTGCCACTTTTCAGAGGTTGGTGAATACAGTCCTCACAGGTCTGGAAGCCTATAGTGCAGCATATCTAGATGATATTGCTGTCTTTAGCTCCAACTGGGAGGATCATCTGGTCCACCTCAGGAATGTTTTACAGGCCCTGCAAAAGGCAGGCCTGACTATCAAGGCCACCAAGTGCCAGATAGGGCAGAGTCAGGTTGTGTACCTGGGCCACCTTGTGGGTGGAGGCCAGGTTCAACCACTGCAGAGCAAGATTCAGACCATCATGGACTGGACTGCTCCAACTACCCAGACTCAGGTGAGAGCCTTTTTAGGCCTGACTGGGTACTACAGAAGATTTGTCAAAGGGTATGGATCAATAGTGACACCTTTGAATGACTTAACTTCTAAGAAAATGCCCAAGAAAGTTCAGTGGACAGCTAACTGTCAAAAGGCATTTGATGACCTGAAGCAGGCCATGTGCACTGCTCCCATTCTACAGAGTCCTGATTACTCCAAGAAGTTCATTGTTCAAACTGATGCATCTGAATTGGGGGTAGGGGCTGTACTGTCACAATTGAATGTAGAAGGTCAGGATCAGCCAGTAGCTTTCATAAGCAGAAGGCTGACCCCTAGAGAGAAACGTTGGTCAGCCATTGAGAGGGAGGCCTTTGCTGTGGTCTGGGCTCTGAAGAAGTTGAGGCCATACTTGTTTGGTACTCACTTCCTTGTTCAAACAGACCATAAGCCCCTCTTATGGCTAAAACAAATGAAGGGTGAAAACCCCAAACTGCTTAGGTGGTCCATTTCCCTACAGGGGATGGACTTCACAGTGGAACATAGACCTGGGAGTAACCATGCCAATGCAGATGGACTCTCTAGGTACTTCCACTTAGAACATGAAGACTCAACTGGTCAAGGTTAGTTTAATGTCCCTACGTTTGGGGGGGTTGTGTAGGAGAGTAGGATCTGCTTCACATGGGTACCCCCACTTTTTGCTGATGCTTCACTGTTTTTCGACCTTAGTCTGGCTGGGGCCCTGCTAATCAGAACCCCAGCCTAGCTGCTTCCTCTTTAAAATGGTTTCCATGTGCCTTAGGCACATCTCTAATTGGAATCTGGAGTGCCCTTATAAGTCCCTAGTATATGGTATACTATGTACCCAGGGCATAGGTACCTCAAAGGCCTACCAGGGGCTGCAGCATGTCTTATGCCACCCCTGGAAAGCCATCCAAAATGCCACCACAGGTCTGCTACTGCAGCCTGGGTAAGGTGGTGCATGCACCCCTTGCTGTGATATAGGTTACCTATATCACTACATACTTACACATATATAAACCTATAAGTCACTCCTATAGCAGGCCTTATCAATCCTGAAGGCAGAGTGCTTGGTTCTTATGTGAGAAGGTGCCACTGCATGAGCAGGGCCCCTCTGCAGTGCCCAGAGTCCATTCTCTGGTGCTGTTTGTAAATGCGGTTAAACCATATACTCTTAAGTGCATTATATCCTCGCGGTAGAATGCTAACTTTGGAATGACTGCATCAAAACATGTCGTGTTTGGTGTCAAACATCTTGGAATTCCACCCTTCTAGAGGGAGAGACATGTACACACTGGTCTACCCGGTAACTTCTTCCTAAAGCCCTGGCATCACAAAATGGATGCTGCTGCCACAGACACAAGTCTGGCCTCCTGCTGCTGGACGAAACTCCGGCAGGGGAGGCCTGGACAATAGGTTTCCTGTTGCAGGGAGGTGTGACCACCTCCCCAGACAGGATAATGTGTATTGGGGCTGGGCGGGAGCACCCTCTGGGTGCTTTGAAGTCCTGCACTGGGGGCACATTTGGTGTCCCTGTGCATACCCCAGTTCAAACCGGATCAGGGGCTTCCAGCCCCTGCTTTGGCGCGAACTGGACAAAGGGAAAGGGGTGTAGCCACCCCTCTGCCCTGACCCACCCATAGGTGGGGCCACAGAGTAGTCCAACCCCTAAACTTGGTATAAGTATAGGAACCCAGTCCTTAGGACTTTAGATTATCCCTGGATGAAACTCTGAAACAGAATCCTGGACCTTCGACGCTCTACTCAAGATTAGAGGACTGAAGAATCTCCCTTGGGGTCAAGGAGTGACTCCCCTGCTTGGCAGGCACCAAAGACGCATCTGTCCGGTCTGCATTTCTGAAGCTCCCGTCGGACGCCAAAGTCTTCGCATCACCAGAGGTGGATTCTCAGACTTCCCTGAGGCTACCCTGAGTCCCCAGCAAAGCTGAGGCCCGTAGCTATCGTGGGTAACGTGAGACCATGACCCCTGGACACCAAGCACATTTGCAAGTGCATCCTCTTCTGGGTCTCCCACGAAGTCGTGCTTTAGGCTCCGAGTAGCCCTAGCCTCCAGCACCAACTGCACCGAAGATCACTGGCCTCCACTCCACGAGTGTCCTGTGAGCCAGCTCCACGTGCGACGTCTCGAGGCTCCTTCGCGGTCGCTAGCCCGTTGGCTAGTAGCCCTTCACGAAGGCCAATCCTTTTTTTCTTGGGCTCCCTGGTTGCTCCAGGCTTGCCCTCACTTACCTTTGCTGGGTGAGTTCCTCAGACCTTGCTGGTTTGAATCATCGACGATCTTCATCTTCACCGAGACTTGCCGTTGCCAAGGCTTGTTGGGTCCAATCCGGTCGCCGACACCTCAGCGCTCGACAAACATCGTGTACCAGCCAGAATCCTGCTCCTGGTCGCCGACAACGCCTCCCGGACCTCGTGGCTGAAGAGTCAAGACGACTGTCAACGCACCTGAAGCACCCGACATCGGTGGGCATCTGCTCATCGCCTTCCTGGTCACTGGCTAGTGACCCAGACTCTGTCCCCTCTGCTTTCAGGTTCTTCAGATCTCCGATCCACTCTTGGATCCACCCGGACACTTTCCACTTGGTCGCCAGCAGCACTTTGCAGCAGATGGCCATTCAAATCGACGACGAAACCCGACCCCGAAAGGCACCTATGCACCCGGCTTCCCTGGGTGAGGTAACACGAGTACTCCGGTGCTCCCGTGGGTAGAGACTCTAGAAAGTCCTAGTTCTCAAAGGGTTTGCTCCAAGTCCTTCTCTAAGTGTCCCTTTTCTTTAATTTCCTGATCGCGACTTTCTCCATAGAAGTTAACGGCGTATCGCGGTTGTGTATTTACACTGCACGCGTCCCCCGTGGGTCCCCTGTGTCACTACCTTGGGTGGTTCCTTTTGGTCCAAGCACTTCTAGAGGCTCTAGGCCTAGTGTCTAGCCCAGTCGTGGTTCTTATACCACTTTATTGGTATATGGTTTGGTACGCACCTAGGGCCCAAACGTGTATTTGTGCTATTACTGTGTTTAAATAACTTATAACTTGTGTACTTCGAACTCTAGCCTCATAAAGAGACTAGAGGGGTGTGTTTAGCAATAAATACATATATTTTGAATATATACCTGGTGTGGTGCTCTTTCATTTGGTCACTCAAGAGATTATAGACTGGTAAAACAAGCTGCATTACATTCCTTCAAGACTTAGCCTGAAGGCTGCTCTCCATAGCTACCACTAGGATAGCTTTCAATAAAGGTTGTCTTTAACCTATCTCCAATAAGGGGTTGTTTGGACTGGTGCAAGGTGCCCACTATAATTAGTGGACAGCATATACCAGGCCAACTTCTCACACAGTGGTAATGCATTTTTGTTGGATCAACCAAAACGTTTCTAGGTTTCCTGTTTCAGGATATGATAGGAGGAGAACACTTCAACACCAGCCAAGGGTCTAGGACCTTGTGGGCAGCACTAGGTCGTCAAGCATCACGACAGCAGAGGCCAGCAGTACGGTCCAGGCCAGGTCCAGCTGGAACTGGTAAGTTGGGCAGTTGCAGGAAAAGGAATCTCATAGCTTGTTGTATGCCTGTATCTTGAACATGAGGTCAGCCTTATGACCTTTGGAGTCCACTGGGTGCAAGAGGGAGAATAGGGCTAGTCTTCTAGGCTCTTCTCAGCTCACATACAGCAGGTCCAGATCTCATCTGTTCTTCCATAGGTTTAGAAAGTTCTCTGACAAGGGTACTGTGGATCTCACATTTTTGCCTAGCACCAGCCTTCGGGTGGGTGTGATTCATTGTGTGACTAATACTGTAAAATATCCCAGGGTCAACCGTACCCACTTTTGCATTACTTCCTCTGTACTCTACTGCAGAAAATCACACAGTGCCCCTCTCAGCCTAAATCCAAGATGGTGAAACCCTTCTCCTCTTGAGCAGTGCCAGTTTGCCCATCCCGAGGTGTGAACAGGGAAACGCGCAAACCCTCCTCTGTGGTCACTCTAAACCAATCCTGGGGCCAGTTCCTCTCTCACTGGGATTGGCACCTGTCTGAGTGGGTTAACAAAGAAGGGCCCTGTCCAGGTATCAGCCAACATGTGTCTGTAACTTGGTAGGCCTCTTAAATCACATTTCTTGGCACAGCCCAGATGGTGTTCCTGCCAAAGGAATAGAACACCTGCCCACACTCAAGGCCTTTGTCTCAGCTTTTGGATCATGTTCACACCTCATCAAGGGAGGTATTCAGTTTCCAGTTGACAGTAGGAGTTCATGCAAATAGGCCCCCAGAGGCTTTAGGCAGGGTAAAGGCAATTTTCTATGCTTTCCTTTTGAACAATCAACCCTGCTAGAGTAAAAATCGCGTTTGAGGCATTTAACACTAAGGGGCCGATTCCGATTCGGGCCAGAAATCTCTCCGACCGAGCCGGACCCGGAGAGATTTCCGACCGAATCGGACCCGTGCAGCCCGACCGAACGAGTACGATGCGCACGTATGCCATCGGACTCGAGTCGGTCGGACTCCCATTGAAGTCAATGGGAGCCTGTCGTACAACGCGTATGCGGGCTCCCATTGACTCAATGGGTGCGAGGCGGACAAGGGCGCCCCCTACAGCGTGTACGCGGTGAAGCGACTCGCGCCGTACACACACAGGTAGGGGGGACCCATGGGTCCTCCTGTGTGCGACTCGCGTGGCTACGCGTACAGGGGGGTCCGACACGGACCCCCAAAGTACGGCTCCGACTGCTCTTTGGAGCCGGAGTGCGCGGCTCGGTCGGACTGCTCGCGGCGCGCATCGTACTTACCCGGCCGGGGAACGTCTCCATTGTGCGGTGCGAGTCGAGTCCGAGCGAGTCGGTCGGTGCGGTTAGACCCGGGAACGAGTCGGTCGGAGCGGTCGGGACGCCCGGACGAGTCGGTCGGCGATTTTGCATCGTACTCGCTCGCCCGGACGCGCGTACGAATCGGTCGGGCAATAGGGCTCCGAATCGGATCCGGTTAAGCCGAATCCGATTCGGAGCCCTACCGGCCGAGATCGGAATCGGCCCCTATATCATTACATGTCCTACATTTAAATACCATGCACCCTACCTTATGGGCATAAAGGCCTACTTAGGGGTGACTTATTAATACTTAAAAGGAAGATTTCAGCTTGCCAAAAAGGTTTATTTTGATGGCCTGAATTTTCAGTTTAAACTGCACAGTCAGGCTACAGGTGATAGGCCTTCCGTTATGTTTACACTATCATTGTAGTGGATGGTACAATTGGTGCTGTGGTCCACTTGTGACATTTAAGTTATAGGCGCTGGGTAAACTTTTGTACCTTTTACTAGAGATTTGTAGGTAAGCTAAATATGCGAAACAGGGGTACGCCATTTTCATCATGATAAAAGAGGGGCGCAGGCACTTACCACTGGTTAGCAGGGGTTAAGTACAAAGAGTTCTAAAGCCAGCAAAAACACTCAAGGCAAAAATCGGGGCGGGGGGTACACCAGGCAAAAGATGGTCATCTCCAGCATGGGTCCCCCCAGCAGAAGGTGAGGAGCATTACCCACCCCATGGGAGTTCTCATCGCTAAGGCAGAACAACCTGGAAAGACCATCAGCATTGGCATTTTCAGTCCCAGGGTGATGTTCTAACTTAAAGCCCATACCCTGTAGGAAGATGGACCACCGCAACAGTTTAGAATTCTCATCCTGCACTTGCATCAGCCAGCTGAGGGGCCTCTGGTCTGTCTGAACTCAAAAATGAGTGCCATACACCTATGATCTCAGTTTTGTCAGTGCCCAAATCACTGCAAATAGTTCCCTCTCAATTGCACTTCACCTTTGTTTCCTGGGTAGTGGCCGCCTGCAGATGGCTACAGGGTGGCCCAGGCCCTCATTGTTTAGCTGTGAAAGAACAGCCCCAGTACCAAGTTTTGAAACATCTGTCTCCACAAAGAATTCCTTACTTAAGTCATGTCCTTTAAGTACTGGTGCTGAACATATGGCATTAAGGGTGTCAAATGTCTTCTGGCGCACCTCTGTCCAGATCGCCATTTTTGGGCTGCTTCTTGGAATTCAGCACAGTCAAGGGGGCAACAATGGTGCCATATCCCTTGACAAGCCTCCTATAATACCCAGTGGGGTTTAAGCATGGTCTTGGGAGGTTCCTAAGTCAAAATTGCGTGGATCTTATGCTGGAGAGGATGAACATAACCTCCTCCAATTTGGGCCTTTGGTGTGACAAAATGATGACCTCTCCTTGGCCCCTTTGGTCAGGGCAATCTGCCCATACCCAGATATCAAATCAAAGGTGCTGGGAAACTTGGTAGCTCCCAACCTGTGAATGATCTCTTCAGTTCTGGGTATTGAATGAAGAGCTATGGTTATGGTAGTTCTACAGCCTGCAAAAGCATTCAAGGCAAAAATCTCGGTTTGCACTATGCAAAAAATGGCCATTTCCAACAGACACCAACTCCGAAATTCAACACCCCAAATTCCAAGACTGGTCACCCATTGACCACTTAGCTCAGTTCTGCAGAAACACACTTTCTAATTCCATTAATAAGCCCTACAGGTTCATACTTAATGCTGAATGCTCAATACTTCCCCAGGGTGATAAGGAATGCTTTCCTGCTGAGGTAGACTGTAATCTGGTCTCCTTTCTTCTCTGCTCCTGCCATGATCACAGGAAGCGCATTGATCAAGCTCTAAAACACTGCCACGAGTACATCCTTCATGTCACTGGCCATTTAATGAGACTGCTAGACATGCTAAAGTACAGTGCTTGGTCCGCTGATATGATTGACATTCCTTCACTTCAAGGTTGGGTACAAAGGACCGGGTGCTTCCTCAATAATACCAACCCTACTGTCTCAGCCGAGCACAAGAGGCATGTCCTCATGCAAACTAACTCCACAATTGCTGATATGGGTGCTGATACACACTATGACTCTCTTGGAGAACGTCTCTTCAGCAATTTATTCTTGGAGAACATTTAAAAATTCTTCATGAAGCTTGTATTTGGCTCAGCCAGTGATAGAGTGGATGACCCACAGGTTCATCGAGGTCAGGCATCCCACCGCTTGCAACAACACCAGCCAAAGCTCCTATTTCTTTGGAAGTAGATTCGCTGGTGCTAAAAGAGAATGTTGCTACTGAGGAGGTTGTGCAAATGCCTCCTTTCAACCTCCCCAGACACCATTTGGCTCCACCTCAAGTAAGCTTCTTCCACTTGTTCCCTCCTCCTTCCCTTCCCTCTCTTCCCATAGGACGTTGCATCACTTTTGTATTGCCCAATGGGGAAAACATTGCAGTGGATGTCTGGGTCAGCTGAGCATCCCACATTCTTGTATTCATCTAGAGTCCTGCTTCCAACTTATCTGACCTCCTCTTCACTCCTCTACAGAAAGAACTCCTCTGGTAGATCAGGAGGTGCAAAAGAAATCTAGAAAACAGCCATCATTCCTGTCAAAGAGGCTTCATAAGGCCAGAGATGAACTTAAAATCCATGAACCTCTTTGCCATGTATTACCACACCTGGATGGACGGCATCCACCTCGTCCAGGGCACACTCATGTCCTGTGACTAGATGGTCCACTTTGACCAATAAGGCGCATTCTTTTCCATTCCAATCCATCCCATTCACCATCAATATCTGAAGTTCCAATGAAAACGTTGCCACTGGTAAATCTAGGTGTCTCCCCTTCAGTCTCTTCTCATCCTCCTTGATGAATTACCAAACTTCAATGAACCACTATCTCTTTCCTGAGGACGGGTGGCATCTGCCTAAGTATCTACTTGGACGATATTCACTTGATGGATCAATGCCCAGAGACACTTTAACTCCATCTCTCCCTACTTAATTCTCTAGGAATATTAGTGAATTTCAACTCATACACTTAATGGCCTTCATAATAGGCTGGTGTCCATGCCTCCTAATGCTCCCAAGAGACAAGCTTTGGCACATTTGAAAGAAATTTGCTGAGTCCTACTCCATTCCTCACTATCCCTCAAACAGTTGGCCTGTCTTATGTCTGCTCCCTTCTTCCATTCAAGCTATGTTTCTGGGCCCCCTACATTGCAGAGCCTTTCAGGGGTGGGAAGCTCTCCACCTCCTTTCAGGCCTACCTTACTCTACTCAGATCTTCCTAGACAGGGATTATCATATGGAACTACAATGGTGGCTGACAAACATTGAGGCCTGGCATCAAGACCACATTTGGCCCCACTCTAAGCATCATTATTGAATTTGATGTGAGAAATTTTGGCTGGCACATCAACCCCCGAGGCCTCTCTACTGGCCGTTCTTGGGGGCATATTCACAAGGAGCTATTGCCGAATTAACGGCACTTTATCGCAGCTAAAGTCGTGATAAATTTACCTCCCCATTCACAAGCCGGTGTTAACAGCCCACAGCACCAGTTTACCCGCGATAGCAGCCGCAAAAAACATCGCCACAGAGGACCCCCGCAAATATCGCTAATGAGATGCAGAGTAGGCGTTCCCGTGCCAAAAGTCGAGACAACATCACACCTCAACATTCACAACGACCAGCCACATCGGCGATAAGAGCACAAAACAGGTGATAAGGCGCGTTAGCACCAGGAAATTTACACCTGCTCTGACCTGGTGTAAAGTCGGACGGCAGCCAGCACCACAAAAAGGGAGCACAGCCCAGGGCCACAACCGAAGGGCAACAGATGCCATGGAGCCACTCATCATGCGGCCCGGACACCCAAGAGGGCCACAACACCCACCGCCACCACCCCAGGACCCCAACCCACACCCGGAACACCCCCCCCCCTCACGGACCACCACAGACGCAGCGCAGACAAAGACAGCGGACCCCCAGGAAGCTTACCAGCCTAACAGACCCAACATCTGACAATGTCACTGTCCACTACAGGCTGAAAGTGACAAACATCCTACGCATCCTGACCATCATCGCCTAACAGGACTACAGCACCAACACAGCGGAGAACCAACATCCCACCCCACACAAAGCTGCTGGCTTGGCTGCACATGTTGGCCCCTGGTACCCCCCAACCAACACCCACCAGAGTCAGAGGAGTCTCACAGCCAGCCACATCCAAGTCCCCCACACCTGTTCTGGACATCACCATCACCCTGGCACCCCAGTCCCCATACGTACAACACAATGCGCAGGATCCGCTGGAGACCAAGCAAGGACCATATGCCCAAGCAGGATGCACACACGTGTTGGGGGCAATACACAGCACACATGTACTACCTGTGCCCCCTGGTGACACAGCACACAATCACTGCAACAGGAAGCACACGTCTCACATCAATGTGCAGGCAATAACAGAACACTGTGGAACCCCCAACAATGTCGCCTTCAAATACACAGCCAGTGTGCATGATACCTTCATCCTCCGACAGTCCATCATCAACCAGCATTCCCAGGATGGCAACAAGGGAAATGCACAGCCCCTTGGCAATATCCAAATGAACACCCCACACACCTCAACTCCACAACCATGCAACTCACAACTCTGGCAATGCACATGTCACAAAATCACATACAACAGGCACAACAACATGCCCACCAACCAAACACGACAGAACAACTTACAATGTTCACATGGGCAAGCCCTGAACATGAGACAGCAACGGCATGGCACCACAGCCACATAATAGCCGAATGTGTGGAGAGGTGGCAACCAGGCATGTGTGAAGGATACAGTAGAACCATGATTGGGAAAGTTCACAATGCCATGGGTGGCGGAGATGTGCTGGACACACCGCAGTATGCAGAACACACCCCTATCCATGGTGACATACACCGCTGGTGTATGGAGTGTAGTGGACAGTGGACGCCACCATGTCACCTCAGCCAGTGGGGGACCTCGCGGAAATGTTGCCTGTTACGCCCCCCCTAAGCATCACCTGAGTGGGATGGCCCGGCGTACACCATGCCAGCGTAGGGGTATGAATAAAAAGCACGTAGGCCTGGGCGTGGTCCTCTTCCGGAAAGACCCACATCTCTGCCAGGGCGGCGCCTCCCACCCCGCCACGAGGCCGACGCCGTCCCCGTGAGAGGAGTTGCCTGCGATGCTGTGTGCCTGCCGGACCCCGGCACGCTGGACCACGAACCCGTCAGGCCCGCCCCTGCGCAGCCAGGCCACACTGATCACCTGCCGACACCGGCGTGTGTCAAGGAGGGCCCACCACGTGCCGGCGCAAGCTCCAAGCCCGAGTCCTTGGCAGCCACCTCAGACCATCACGGCCTCCACGACACAGGCCCGCTTTATTCCTTTCTCGTTGACGTACTCCACTGCCACCTTAGGCCTACTCTTCGGACCAGTAGGTCCCATATGTGAAACTGTGTCCTGAGTCATGAATGGCAGTGACCAGATGTCTACTGTAGGGGTGATATCACTAATCTCCCTGCTATCAGTGAAGCAAACGAATGCATCACAAGCACACGACACGTGTCTGTGGGCCCATGCTGACCGCTGCCTCCGGCCTACACTGCGGTCCAGTAGGTCACAGAGTCTTGATTTGGCAATGTTGGAGTTCACATCTGTGTACCGGCATCATCGCAGACTGCATCCCCCCTCAGCACCTGTGCCACTAAGTGTGTTCCCCGACATTCATGGACACTCACTGGTCGCACATTGGTGGCGTTTGAGTCTATGGACTAGGGGCTAGTTTTCATCCTCATGTAGCTGATACCGAATTGTTGGTGAAAATGAGGGTTGAGCTTTCCACTCCTCCATTTGCTGCTTCCAGATAACATCAGACCTTCCGCATCATGCCCTGGAGGACACCTTCCACTGTCCCCCGCAACCCTCTGCAACATACACCTCGGACATTGATGGGGACCCGCTCAGGTCGCATGGCCCATCTGACTGCACCGCAAGTCACCGTCCCATGGCTGGGTGCCTGTGCCAGCCGCAGTGCATCCGGGGCCACTAACTCTGTGCTGCTCAGGCCTGGGAGCCCTTCTTCTGAGACATTGAATGGCCTCTGTAGCGATGGTCTTGGGGTCATCAACGCCATGTGTCTGTGGCCCTGCGCTGTCCGCATCCTCCGGCCTCAACTGCGGGCCACCAGGGCCCACACATAGCATCGAGTCTTAACCGGCCCGGACGTCGCATCACGGCAGGAGGCACACGCCACCACCGCAAGGACCACCTCCAACCGCCATCTGCCAGAGTCGAAACGGTGGTCCTGACAGACCTACGGAGTTGCTCAGACCTGTCGTGGATGCCATCATTGGCCTGATACCCTGCTCAGCACTCCAGGTGCCAGTGACTCAGTGCACCGCAAGCCATTGCCCGTTACTGATTGAGTTTTGTGCTGTTGTGAGGTTGCGCAGCAATGTCACCTCATGCAGTGGGGAAGACCTGGGACTATGATGAGGAAGATGCGTCAAGTGTGCGGACGGGAGAAGGCACAGACAATGGGAGGGCAGGAGGCAACAGCCCCAAGGCAGGAATGCAGACTGGTGGTGGTAGTCAAGCTACACACCCGGATCTAATACTGGGTATTGCGCTGTGGACTGCGGACGCAATTGTCACCTCAGGCAGTGTGGGAGACCTGGGACGTTGATGAGGAAGTTGATGCAGGTGTAACACACCCCACTGCATCTGCATCAGGACTAACCCGAAGGGACACAATCCTAGCAATTTCTTCACATGAGCGTGCTCTTCTCTAGTGCCCCTACCTCAGTGCACTGCAACTCACGGAACCTCCTGACTGAATATTGGGTGACCTCTGTCCTTACTCCGGATCCCTCCATGTTGCTCTGCAGTTGACTCTGTTATGCTGGTGTTTTCTGTTTCCATTACACTGCTGTCCACTGTTCAGGTTGTTGCCAGCACCAAGCACTCCGTGCGGGCTGGCTTATACTCACCCCACACACATCCAGCACAGGCGTCACTGTACATGTGGCCCTGCCAATAAAGGGGCCGGGCGCACGTGCCCGTAGCCAGTTCAACATGATATGTGCATGTGTCCCTGTGGTCTTGTTGTATGCATGGGGGCCCTGGGCCCTACGACATTACATTGTGCTGTGTTCAGCGGACGCAGACATGTCACCGCAGGCAGCGGGCGAGAACCTGGACATGTAGCTTTGTCGTCACCCACTCAATTCGTAAGGGGAGTGGACTGTGCCGTCGTACGCAGAGCCAACGTGGGTGTGTGACTGATATGTGCGTGCCCCTGGGTGTGGTCCTGTACTGGGTATGTGCATCTGCATGTGTCTCTATGGAAGTGTGGGTCTCCTTTGTGGGGTGTAGGTGGTCCCTGAAGGGTATTGGACACCCACGTATGTGTTCTAGTTCGCATTCCATGGGTTTGGCAACACCCGCACCTGTTGGGCCACCTCCTTTTGGCGTTCTGACACCTGCCATTGGGGTGCCATGTGTGGGTCGGTGAAGTGTTGTGAGGCAGCCATGATTGCGGGTGCTTCATGCTGTGTGGTCTGTTGCAGGGGCTGGGTTCTCCTCTGAGTAGCATGTCTTCCCTGGTCCTGGTGGTGGGTTGTGTGGGATGTCCATGGGCTGTTGTAGGGCATCGGTGTCGAAGGTGTGGTGTTCGTCTCCGGCATCACTGATGGGTTGTCTATTCTGACCTGCTGGAGGTGTTGTTTGTCCCTCTGCATTGTGAAGGGGAGGTGCATGTTGGCATTGTGTTGGCGCCTTGTTCTTGTCGACATGCAGACTGTGTGACAATGTACATTGTGACTGTTTGGGCGGTGGTGGCTATTTGAGTTGGAACAGTGTACATTTGGCCTACATGGCTGATGTGGGGTTGTAGCCGTAGATATGCATCTCACAGTTCCCTGCTCTGTCCAATGTGATTGTTCTGTTTCTGCGCCTGGGCGGACCTAGTTGTGTCCCCTGTTCTGTAGTGTGGGTGTTGCACTTTGTGCCACATTGTCATGGTATGTGCTGTGATTGCTGTGTATGTGTGTGCTGCAGTGTGCCACGGGGATGGGGAACATGTCCCTGGGTAATTGTGGGTGTGCAGTGTGCTACACCTCATTGTGCATGTGTGCCATTGTGCCCATCACCCTGGTCCCCCAGTCCCTGTTGGATCCTCATCCTGTTGTTGTTGTGTCAGGTCCTCTCGAGCTGTGTCCGTACTCCCTACTCCTTGCACTGTCTACACACTGATGACTGTGGCCTGGGTTTCCTCCAGCTCCTCCTGTGGCGCTGGACTGCCACCTCCTGTCGCCGTTGCTGCCTTCCTGTTGGCAGCGGGTTTGTACCTGGTTTAGGTTGTCACGTCCTGCCGGCGCCTCTTGGCCTCCTGGATTGGCCTCCTGGGCACTCCGACTGCATTCCAGGTGGTCTGCTTGTGGGTCAGTTGCTGGTAGTGTTCTGTCACCTCCGTGACGCTGGTCTTGTTTCCTGCGGTCTGCACCCCGTCTTCCTCTCCCTTTTCTCCTTCGCCTTCCCCGACTCAGTTGTTCCTTGCTAGTGGTCTGTGGGGGTTGTGGGGTTCGCGTTGACCTCTGCGCTGGGTCAGGGTGCATCCATGTTGCTACGTGCTTTGGCTTGTTTCTGGTGTGTTGTTTCTGTGGTTTTTATGGTGCAATTTCCCGCCAGACGCGTGGGATTTGCAGGCCTGTGGCTACTTTTCGCTACTTTTTGTACCGCGATTGGCCTCATCGCATGATTTCTCGCGTTCGCGTTTCACGTTTTTTCGGCGTGGCGTTGATTTTCGTGCTGACATTTGACGCGTTATCTGGTGACTATTGCATGCTACCGCCTTGTTGTGAATTCCACGTTGACACAGGGTTATTTTCCCGAGATAGGCTGCGATATTGAAAGTTGCGTTATGCTACTCTTGCGGTAGTTATCACACGTTCTTGTGAATATACCCCTTGGTCTTTGAAGGAATCCTCCCTCCACATAAACTCTTGGGAGCTGCTAGCTGGCACCTTCGTAATCAAGCATTAACTCTGCCATAAAACAAATACATTTATCCTTCTTTAGACAGACAGCATCTCAGAAGTTCGCTTTTTGAACAAACTGGGAATGGCCAGGTCAAAAACCCTGCCTCTTTCACCTTAGACCTTTTGAACTTTTGCCTGGAAAGGAATGGAATGTCTCATCAATTCAGTGGTTGCACCAGGATATTCATCTGATTCCTGTTTGATGACCAGCTCTTGTTAACCCAGGCCTACACTGGTCTCTTCATTCGCAAACACATACACATTTTTGAGAAACATATTTTTTAATCCGGGCCATTCTGTCTTTGAAGAAGCTCACATTCCCATCTATCTTGCTCTCACCATACAATATAGCTTTTACATCGGGGATTAGTAGCTCCTCAACAACATCTTTAAGCTAGCATTCCAAATACTCTCTTGTGTTAAAAGTAAAGGGAGATCCTGAGTCTGCTATAACTACTAAGTCACTTCCTCTAGTTATGTTATGTTATATGTTATAATACACTTATAACGCGCACAGATACTCAAGAGTGTCCCGGCGCGGGAAGTGACCATAGCCGTGTGAAGCAGGGATTTAAATGGGCAGATTGAAAAGAAGGGTTTTTAGTTGTTTTTTGAAGAGCCTAGGATCCTGGGTGTTCCGCAATTCCACAGGAAGGGAGTTCCATGCTAACGCTGCTTTAACGGAGAGGGAGTGACCCCCCAGACGCATCCTGCGAAAGCGGGGGACCACCGCCCGTCGATGGGTGACTGAGCGCAGAGATCGACTAGGAGCATAAAAGGCAAAACGCTTCCTGAGGTACATCGGCCCTAGTCCATACAGGGCTCTGTGAGCCAGAGTGAGAGCTTTGAATTGCACTCTATGGATCACAGGGAGCCAATGCAGATCACGTAGATGCTGTCTAACACTAGACCTTCTTGAAATGTTCAACAGAAGTCTGGCGGCTGCATTCTGTATTATCTGCAATTTTTTTATCAGGTAGCCTGGTATGCCAATGTACAGGGCATTGGCATAGTCAATGCGAGACAAAATAAGGGCACGGGTGACCATTTCTTTCGCTGACCTAGGTAACAGGCGAAAAAACTTTCTAAGGGATTTGAGAGTACCAAAACATACCCCCGCAAGTTTCTTAATTTGTGCGGAAAACCTGAGGTCCTCACCAAACCAGACCCCCAAGTTCTTCACTGGATTGCCCACTGAGTTGGGCCGAGGGTAGTCTGAAGGCCACAGGGTCTCTCTGAAAGAAGGAGGGAAAGATCCATACAGGAGGACCTCCGACTTGTCCTCGTTGCACTTCAGTTGAGCATGTGCGAGCCATTTGAAGACAGTCGAGAGGCATTTCTGGGCAACTTCCGAGGACAGGTCATCATCCTTCCAGGTAAAAAGGAGCTGGGTATCATCGGCATACGCTATGATCTTGGCTCCCAGCTCCTCCGCAAGATAGATCAGGGGTGTTATATAGATGTTAAAAAGTAAAGGGCTCAAAGTAGAGCCCTGTGGAACTCCAGTGGACATTTTCCTGGGAGCAGACGAAAAGGGTGGCATCCAGACCTGCTGGGTGCGGTCATCTAAAAAGGATTTAAGCCAGTCCCAAGCAAGACCTGTAACGCCAATGTTCGAAAGTCGAGCTAGTAATTGTCTATGGGGCACCG
The DNA here is from genome assembly GCA_963921515.1 of Calotriton arnoldi. Classification (NCBI taxonomy): domain Eukaryota; kingdom Metazoa; phylum Chordata; class Amphibia; order Caudata; family Salamandridae; genus Calotriton; species Calotriton arnoldi. The sequence goes on along the minus strand of CAWUFW010017665.1, from coordinate 158,349 downwards.
TATCGAAGGCGGCAGAGAGGTCCAACAAAATCAGGGCCGCTCTGCCACCCGCATCCAGGCACTCCCTTATTGCCTCTGACATTTCGACCAGCGCAGTCTCTGTACTATATGTAGCCCTAAATCCGGATTGGGCAGGGTGGAGAATGCCAGATGACTCAACATAGGCGTCTAGCTGTCTGAAGACAGCTTTTTCACACACCTTTGCCAATGCCGGTAAGAGAGAGATAGGACGGTAGCTTGCAAGTTTGGTGGGATCTAGAATGGGCTTTTTCAGAAGTGGCAGCAGTTTAGCCTGTTTCCAGTTCAATGGGACAGTGGCAGTCAGTAAGGATAGATTAATAATAGTATTTACTTCAAGGTTGACCACCTCCGCAACCCCTGCTAGAACCCTCGCCAGACACGGATCTGTGGGAGAGCCCGACTTAAGTGATTTAAGAATAGCCAGTGAATCTGACATAGCAATGGGAGAAAAATTCGTCAGAGCGGGAACTGCCGGGGTAGGGGCTGGATTGTAAGGGGAATGGGAAACTACCTGCTCACGGGATCCCATCCCCAGACTCTCTTGGATAATCTGTATTTTCTCAAAAAAGAAACATGACAGGTTCTCACACCATTGAGACGAAGCCGGCAGAGCAGTATGTTCGGCGCATGGTGATAGAAAGCTCTGGACAATCGAAAAGATTTCCTTGCAGTTGTTATTAGATTTAGCAATGCGCTCCCCGTAAAAGCAGCTTTTCGCCTCCCCAATAGCTGCATAATAGTCTCTCTGAGCCTTTCGAAGGGTGATTTTGGCCAGGGGACAATACTCCAGTCTCCAGCAGCGTTCAAGTTTTTTACAACCCTGCTTGAGCTCTCTAAGTTTAACCGAGTACCAGGGCTTTGAGGGAGCATTTCTCGCTCGCCTATTAGAGAGGGGTATGGATACGGAATTAATACCTTGGGAGATCCAATTAACAAAACCATCTAATGCTCCTTCTAGATTAGGGGTGACAGTCGGCCGAGAAGCTAGTAGAGCCCTAGAAAAAGCAGGGATATCTATCTTCCGTGATGGTCTGCCTTGGACCGTAGCTGTAGGGGGACGGGGCTTCGCAATAGTCCAAGAAAACTGGATCAGGTAATGATCTGACCAAGAGACCTGGAGAGGGTCCCTAATGGACAAAGGAAAGTTGGAGCAAACCAGGTCTAACGTATGACCCCCCTTATGGGAAGAGGATTTGATCCATTGGGACAATTGTGCTAAGTTGAACGAGGAATCCTGAAGTACAGGACCTGGTAACTCTAGTATCCAGGATAAGCAAAGTGGATTCCATAGGTCAGTTGGCTAGTGCTAATGACACGCATAGTAGTCCTAAATATTCACCTCCAATAATACTGTTAACATTCTTCTTTACTAGTATCATCCTTGAGTTTATGACAATTCTCATCTGACTCTTCTACTTAGCAAAGTTGAGTTACATTCTGTAAGAAATTGGATTAGTATTTGTGGTGGATGACTGCCCACGTCAAGGAATAATCATAAGTCTCGCCAGGTTAGACGCTAAAAGTCACTACATTAACCTGAACTCAAACCTTCTGCTAGCTGATGCACAAAGCAGATAGGCTGACCTTAAGGCAATGTGTAAAGTATTTACCAAAACAGTAATAAAGTCAAAACACAAAGCACTAAATATTCCATAGACTACACTTTAATGAACAAAATGGCAGCTAAACAACAAAATCGAATAATGGTATGATATGATATGATTTATAAAGTTATAGGTAGAAATAGTGCCAATGATAGTCAACGGTTATGGTGGACAAAGACCAAGGTGCAATTTCATGCCAACCACAATGGAGCCCAGGTAGGAAACACCAACTGGATTTGTCCTGGTGAAAGTCAAAAAGTTTCTAGGTGCCATTAGTATGGAGGAAAAGTTTTCAAATGTTTCAAACTTTCATCTGGTGCCCAAACAATCACAGAAGTACACCTCAGAGAAGGCACTTAAGGGCTCACAGTGTGTCAGGCACAGCCTTACAGCAGGTCCAGGGGAGGTTGAGTTGACACTAGTCAGCTGAGTACTTCCAGGAAAAGGCGCCTTGCAGCTTGTTCTCTCCCTGTAGCCATACAGGAGGTCAGACAACTAACCCTTGGAGTCCAGTTGTTTTGTCCTGAGTACTAGACGTAGCAGGTCCTATCCTTCAGGGTTCTTCTCAGGTCCAGATAGCAGGCCCAGTGCTACCATTTCGGTTATTCTGAAACCTGGCTAATCCCTTCAACTATGCACCTCCTACTGCCCCAGGTATTGGCAAAAAGTTTAGCTAGGGTAATTTGTACTCTAATCCATAAAGATAAAGATGGCTTATCCTGGAGAGGAGCTCACAACACTGCCTTCATCGGATATAGATGGCCTTATCTAGGATAGAGGAACTGAAGGGACCCTGCGCCCTCAAGCTTGTTGACATAGATAAGGCATTCAATTCTGTAGGTTGGCGGTTTCTTTGGCAGCTACTGGATAAGCAACTTTGTATTCAGCTGTGGCGAAGCACCGCCAGCTGACTCCTCCTCCGGGGCTTCTAACATCGGGGAGATGCCGTCTTACCTGTCACCATGTCCCCTCCTCTTTTCTCAGAGCCCTTCAGGTGCCGCAGGCTGTCCCTTTAATTCTCCGCTGTCCTCGGCCTCACCGGCCGATCACGTGACTGGGTCAGCTGATGAGGCGGGCTTCAAAGAGAAAGAGAGGGAGGACTTGGAGTTCGGACAGCGGACCTGTTTCTCGAACGTGGAGATGCCGGAACCGGAACTCCAAACATTTCTCGTCGGACCAGGACTGGGAGGACTTCGGCGTTACACGGAAGCAGGAGCGGAGCAGAAGACAAGAACCACGCAGGACGCCGGTACGGAGCCAACGGAAACGCCGCCGTCCAGAGACCAGGAAAAAGGGGAGCCGGACCCACTGCGGCAACACGCGGAAGCCCGCCACGGCCCAGGAGGGTCGTGGCTTAAAAAGGTACGGGACCAGCTGGGGGCCGCGTGGGATAAAGGGAAGCAGGGTGGAAGGGACAGCTAGCCTGACAAACTGCGGTAGCCGGAAATTGCATGCACCTCTAGCAGGGAGCGCAGTAGGGCGTCACTGGTGTCGGTCGGGTGTTTGTTCCTTCACTCCTTTTTCCCTGATTTCTACCAAGTGCCACAACGTTTCCCTTATGAGTCTTTTGTTTTCTTTTTGGGGTTACCTGTCTGGATACCAAGGACGGAACCGGGAAGCAGACGCTGGCGAAGCTCCTTTCGTGCATTTCAACCAAGGACTGGCCACCTACCCCACTCTCTGAAGGAAGAGAGAAAGAGCCTTTTCTGAACACCTTATGCTTTATGGTTGTCCTGTATCCGTTACACCCCTCTGAATTACGGACAATAAACCACTGCGTTCCTAAATCAGTCCCTGTCTCCTTGTCTTCGTCTCCTCTGGGCCACATCAGCACTGAGCTTACTTTAAGGGTAACAGGCAGCTATCAAATCCTTTACCTATTCAGAGAGGCACCTGACAGGGATGCCTGCTCTCTCCTTTTTTGTTTGCATCATCATGTAACACTTGGAGTTGGAAAACCCTCTCTGCACGGGTCAAAGCCGAAACTGTAGCCCCTGTTGTGGATCCGCAGGTCAGATACTTGAGGCAGGTTGGCCCCTCTAACGCTCTGGAGCTTTTCGAGTTTAAGTAAAAAAGAATTCTATGTCTGAACGCATAAAGAGGGATTGTTGTTTTTTTGGGGAGGTGTACGAGACAAAGCTCAAATTCAATCTGACTCCGTGAAACTAGTGGTTCGATACTTAACGCAGAGAGTACCATTAAAGCTCTGGAGCAAATGTTTTGCAAAGGTTCCAAACTTTTTCTTGTGCCCCAATAATCACAGGAGTAAACCTCTAAGGCCCCCAGGACCTCAGGGGAGGGCATTTAGAGACACCCTCACGGTATCCAGCAGGGGCCAACAGCAGAGTCCAGTCCAAGTTCAGTTAAAATTGATCAGCATGGCACTTTAGAATAAAAGCCCTCTTGAAGCTTGCTCTGTCACTGTAGCCAACTGACCTATGGAATCCACTTTGCTTATCCTGGATACTAGAGTTACCAGGTCCTGTACTTCAGGATTCCTCTTAGGCCCAAGGCAGCTGCCCCTCCTGGCTCTTATCTCACGAGTGGAAGCTCATTGCCAACGATGCAGTCAATGGGCATCTGGAATCTGACAACGACCCTCCTCTGGAAAAAGCAGCACCTGCTCCCATTCTAAGGATATCATGGCCATGGAGGGGACAGATTCCTGTCCTTTGGTCCACATTTCCCTACAGACCTGTCCTGGCAGATACTGTTCAGGAGAAACCAACCTTGCTACCACCACAGTCTGTCAGGCACAGGAAACCAGAAGAGCAGTGACAAGGTCCCCATTAACTGTGACCTCCTGGAAGTACCACTCACAGGGATCACCAGCTTAGGCCACCTGCCAGCTAAGGGAAACTAAGAGATACTCTACCCTCTCCTCCTCTGAAAAAATCTACCCCTAGAGCTACACTAGTTAGCCCGAGGAGTGCTCACGTGTGTATGCCTTCTAGGTACACACAGAGTCCCCCCTCTCATGCCCTGTTTGGAGAAAGTTATAACACCAGGCCTGGTGATATAGCGAGAAAGAAATGTATGTCCCTTAGAGAGAAAAATAAATTCTGATTCACACAAGCAACAATTCAGTCGCATACAAAAGACCCCAAACAGTGGGGAATGTACATATACTCAGACCACGGAGAACAAGGAGAAGGAGCACCAGGATCGATACGACAGGAATAGCGGATACTGGTTGTGGATAAACACCCAACTCGGTTACCCAGACTCATAGTAGGTGGGCCCGCTGCTGGCATCATTAGCCCAATCTTCATCATAAACAACATATGCACAGCAAATTCCCCCGGTTACTCTAACTCTGGGATTGACAGCTCTTCTTATAAGACGACTGATTGGGGAGCACATACCCTACATCTTCCTGCAGTGCTATAAGATATCTATCCCTCAGAACCGAGGATAGAATTTAACCATACCCAGTAGAGACAAGGAGAAGTACAATATTATAAAACCTTTTACCGCACGGACTATTTAATGCCAATAAATAGCACATCACTAATTCATGATTTATCCATTTCTAGTCTCTCTAAAAGGGAGGTTTTTAACCCTTATAAATCTTTTTGGTCCTGAGGAAGGTGGGGCTCATAGTGCCAAGACCTCCGAAACGCGTCAACGCTGTCTAAATTTCTGAATTCAACCACGAGAAAGGATGTTGCAAAAACAATGATGGACAGTGTAGGAGAGTAGGATCTGCCTCTTATGTTGCCCCCACTTTTTTTCTGATGTTTACACTGGTTTCTGGCTATAGTCTGGCTGGGACCCTGCTAATCAGGGCCCCAGCCTCTCTGTTCTCTCTAAACGATTTGGAGTGCACTCTAGGTGCACTAGTGATTGGATACTGTGGTACCTTATGAGTCCCTAGTATATGGTATCTTAGGTACCAAGGGCATAGGTACTTCACAGGCCTACCAGGGGCTGAAGCATGTATTATGCCACCCCTGGGAAGCAGACTAAATCTGACACCACAGGCCTGCTACTGCAGCCTGGGTGAGGAAGTGCTAGCACCCCTCACTGAGATATAGGTCTCCTATATCTCTCCTGCACACACATTGAGACTTATCAGTCACCCCTAAAGCAGGCCCTATCAATCCTGAGGGCAGGGTGCTTAGTTTCCATGTGAGGGGGTGCCTCTGCCTGAGCAGGGCCCCTCTGCAGCTCTCAGAGTCCATTCTCTGGGGCTGTTTGTGGATGCGGTTAAACCATATACTTTTAAGTGCATTATATCCTCGCGGTAGAATGCTAACTTTGGAATGGCTGCATCGAAACATGTCGTGTTTGGTGTCAAACATCTTGGAATACTACCCCCCGCCAGTCCTGGTGGCGGGGGTAGCATTCCACCCTTCTAGAGGGATAGACATGTACCTACTGTGGAAAGGCGGTAGAATCCTGCAGAGCCCTGGCATCACAAAATGGATGCCACCAGTCACAGACACTGGGCTGCCCTCCTGCTGATGACCAACACTCGCAGTGGAGGAAGCCCAACAATAGATATCCTGTCCCAAGGGGTGTGACCACCTCCCAGACAGGGTTTAGTGTATTGGGGCTGGGTGGGTGCACTCTTAGAGTGCTTTTAAGTCCTGCACTGGGGGAGCAGAAGGCTCCTCTGTGCATACCCCAGTTCAAACCGGCTCAGGGGCTACCTGCCCCTGCTCTGGCGCGAAACTGGACAAAGGGAAGTGGGTGTAGCCACCCACTCCCCTGACCCTCCCATAGGTAGGTGTAGGAGAGTAGGATCTGCTTCACATGGGTACCCCCACTTTTTGCTGATGCTTCACTGTTTTTCGACATTAGTCTGGCTGGGGCCCTGCTAATCAGAACCCCAGCCTAGCTGCTTCCTCTCTAAAATGGTTTCCATGTGCCTTAGGCACATCACTGATTGGAATCTGGAGTGCCCTTATAAGTCCCTAGTATATGGTATACTATGTACCAAGGGCATAGGTACCTCAGAGGCCTACCAGGGGCTGCAGCATATATTATGCCACCCCTGGAAAGCCATCCAAACTGACACCACAGGTCTGCTACTGCAGCCTGGGTAAGGTGGTGCATGCACCCCTTACTGTGATATAGGTTACCTATATCACTAAATACATACACACATATAAACCTATAAGTCACTCCTAAGGCAGGCCTTATCAATCCTAAAGGCAGAGTGCATGGTTCCTATGTGAGAGGGTGCCCCTGCATGAGCAGGGCCCCTCTGCAGCGTTCGGAGACCCTTCTCTGATGCTGTTTGTAGTGCAGCCTGACCATATACTCTTAAGCGCATTATAACCTCGCGTTAAATGCTAACTTTGGAATGGCTGCACCTAAACATGTCGTGTTTGGTGTCAAACATCTTGGAATACTACCCCCCGCCAATTCTGGCGGCGGGGTAGCATTCCACCCTTCTAGAGGGAAAGACATGTTAACTCTGGCTAGCCCGGTAACTTCTTTCCAAAGCCCTGGCATCACAAAATGGATGCTGCTGCCACAGACACGAGTCTGGCCTCCTGCTGCTGGACGAAACTCCGGCAGGGGAGGCCTGGACAATAGGTTTCCTGTCCCAGGGAGGTGTGACCACCTCCCCAGACAGGATAGTGTGTATTGGGGCTGGGCGGGAGCACTTTCGGGTGCTTTGAAGTCCTGCACTGGGGGCACACTTGGTGTCCCTGTGCATACCCCAGTTCAAACCGGATCAGGGGCTTGCAGCCCCTGCTTTGGCGTGAACTGGACAAAGGGAAAGGGGTGTAGCCACCCCTCTGCCCTGACCAACCCATAGGTGGGGCCACAGAGTAGTCCAACCCCTATACTTAGTATAAGTATAGGAACCCAGTCCTTAGGACTTTAGATTATCCCTGGACGAAACTCTGAAACAGAATCCTGGACCTTCGACGCTCTACTCACGATTAGAGGACAGAAGAATCTCCCTTGGGGTCAAGGAGTGACACCCCTGCTTGGCAGGCACCAAAGAAGCATCTGTCCGGTTTGCATTTCTGAAGCTCCCGTCGGACGCCGAAGACATCGCATCACCAGAGGTGGATTCTCAGACTTCCCCGAGGCTACCCTGAGTCCCCAGCAAAGCTGAGGCCTGTAGCTATCGTGGATGACTTGAGACCGTGACCCCTGGACACCGAGCACATTTGCAAGTGCATCCTCTTCTGGGTCTCCCACGAAGTCGTGCTTTGGGCTCCGAGTAGCCCCAGCCTCCAGCACCAACTGCACCGAAGATCACTGGCCTCCACTCTACGAGTGTCCTGTGAGCCAGATCCACGTGCGATGTCTCGAGGCTCCTTCGCGGTCGCTAGCCCATTGGCTAGTAGCCCTTAACGAAGGCCAATCTTTTTCTTACTTGGCATCCTGGTTGCTCCAGGCCTGCACTCACTGACCCTCGCTGGGTGAGTTCCCCAGACCTTGCTGGTCTCCACCATCGACGATCTTCCTCTGCATCAAGACTTGCCGTTGCCAAGGCTTGTTGGGTCCAATCCGGTCGCCGACACCTCAGTACTCGACAGACATCACGTACCAGCCCGAATCCTGCTCCTGGTCGCCGACAACGCCTCCTGGACCTCGTGGCTGAAGAGTCAAGACGACCGTCAACGCACCTGAAGCACTCAACATCGGTGGGCATCTGTCCATCGCCTTCCTGGTCACTGGCTAGTGACCCAGACTCTGTCCCCTCTGCTTTCAGGTTCTTCAGAACTCCGATCCACTCTTGGATCCACCCGGACACTTTCCACTTGGTCGCCAGCAGCACTTTGCAGCAGATCGCCATTCAAATCGACGACGAAACCCGACCCCGAAAGGCACCTATGCACCCGGCTTCCCTGGGTGAGGTAACACGAGTACTCCGGTGCTCCCGTGGGTAGAGACTCTTCAAAGTCCTAGATCTCAAAGGGTTTGCTCCAAGTCCTCCTTTAAGTGTCCCTTTTCTTTAATTTCCCGATCACGACTTTCTCCATAGAAGTCAACGGAGTATCGCGGTTGTGTATTTACACTGCACGCGTCCCCCGTGGGTCCCCTGTGTCACTACCTTGGGTGGTTCCTTGTGGTCCAAGCACTTCTAGAGGCTCTAGGCCTAGTGTCTAGTTCAGTCGTGGTTCTTATACCACTTTATTGGTATATGGTTTGGTACGCCCCTAGGGCCCAAACGTGTATTTGTGCTTTTACTGTGTTTAAATAACTTCTAACTTATGTACTTCGAACTCTAGCCTCATAAAGAGACTAGAGGGGTGTGTTTAGCAATAAATACATATATTTTGAATATATACCTGGTGTGGTGCTCTTTCATTTGGTCACTCAAGAGATTATAGACTGGTAAAACAAGCTGCTTTACATTCCTTCAAGACTTAGCCTGAAGGCTGCTCTCCATAGCTACCACTAGGATAGCTTTCAATAAGGTTGTCTTTAACCTATCTCCAATAAGGGGTTGTTTGGACTGGTGCAAGGTGCCCACTATAATTAGTGGACAGCATATGCCAGGCCAACTTCTCACATTGGTGTGCAGCGTGTGGGATTCCAGCTTGCTATTGTTTTACCAGATAATCTCAATTGAATTGATCAACTGAAAACCACTAAAGGTACCTAAGGTACATATAATTTAAGCTTAGAATACAGTAAGTTCTACTGAACTTAGAGTTGTGTGTTAAGGGATAGCACAACCCTTTCTACAACTCAAGAGAGTTTAGTAGGCCACACTAGAGTAGGTAGTGCATACACCACACCACACTAGTAATGTCTTTAAGGGTATGATCTAAAGAATCCTTGCAGGAAGCCACTGAGCTTCCACCCTCCAAGTATGATACACTCCCATTCTTGGAATTGAGAGCTTTATGCAACTTGAGAAAAATAAGGACAGGCCAAAGTCCCACCACCCAACACCTTAAAGAGTTGTTGGTGGCTTATGACCTTAGTAAGCCCTTGGGGACTGAAGGGGTAGGAGCTGAGGGTGGGGCAGAAGATGAGGAAGGGGCCAGGGGTACCAATACCCCCAGCCCCCCCTCTGAAACTGGCCAGGAGGGTGACAATGACCCTGACCTGGATAACCCAATCCCTCCTGAGGAAGATGAAGAGGATGATCAAGATGATGCCCCCTTTGTCCCCCCAGGAAGGATTATGAGTGTGCCCAGGAAGTCTAGATCTCCTTCTCAGGAGTCTAACCACTCTGGCACCTCAATAGGGAGCTCTGTCTCATCTCATAGGAGGGAATCCTCTCATGAGAGAAGAAAGAGGCTGGTTCAATAATAGGAAGCTCAGCTTGAAATCAAAAAGAAGCAACTGGCTATAGACAGGGAGTCCCTAGATCTCTTTAGAGAGAGAAGAAAGTTGGGACTAGAGTCCCATGGTGGCAGCCATGTCCCTAGAGATAGGGAAAGGTCCTATGACCATAGGAACCTGAGCAAGTTTGTCCCTCCCTATCAGAATGGGGATGACATCCACAAGTGGATAACTGCTCTAGAGAGGGCCTGTAAGGTACAGAAGGTCCCTCAGGAGCAGTGGGCAGCAATCTTGTGGCTCTCCTTTGTAGACAAAGGTAGAGATAAGCTCCTCACTGTTAGAGAGGAGGATGCTGATAATTACAAGGTCTTGAAGAGTGCTCTTATTGATGGGTTTGGCCTAACCACTGAACAGTACAGGTTGAAGTTCAGAGATACCCAAAAAGCACAGACTCAAGACTGGGTAGACTATGTGGATTGTTCTGCCAAGGCTCTGGAAGGCTGGTTGATGGGCAGTAAGGTGTGTGACTTCTCAGGATTGTACAATCTGATAATGAGGGAGCAATGTCAAAATCAGCTGTTGCATCAATACCTGGTAGACTCTGATCTGACCTCTCCCCAAGAATTTGGAAAGAAGGCAGACAAATGGGTCAGAACCAGGGTGAAGCATAAGGTACAGAACCAAGGTGGGGAAACCAAGAAGCAAGATGCTAAGAACTCTGAAAAGGGTGGGGAGAAGGGTAAAGATCAAAAGTCTTCATCAGGCCCCCAAAAATCTTCTTCTGGTGGGGATTCACAGTCTACCAAAGGGAAAGGCCAAAGAAAACCATGGTGCAAGGTCTGTAAGCAAAAGACCCACTGGACTAGTGATTGCACCAAGTCCAAAGACTCAAGTCCAGCCCCCACCAATGCCCCTAAGGCACCTGTTCCCCCTAGTACAGTTGGTGGGAGTGCTCCAGCCAAGGGTTTAGTAGGGTTCACCCTGGGTACTGAGTTGGGCTCTGACCTAGTCAGAGAACTGACTCAGGCTGTGTTAGTCTGTGATGGAGGCATGGATGTGACCTCCTCTGTGAGTCCCAGTAATCTGGGCAAGTACAGACAACAGCCTTTAATCAATGGACGTGAGGCTTTGGCATTTAGGGACACAGGGGCAAGTGTCACCATGGTGACACAAGACCTTGTGCATCCTGGGCAAGTTATACTTGGTGAGATGTACCAAGTGACCAATGCTAGCAATATCAGAACAGACCATACTCTGGCAGTTGTTAACTTCTCCTGGGGAGGGGTAACTGGCCTTAAGAAGGTTGTGGTGAGTGCAAACCTACCAGTCGAATGCTTGCTTGGCAATGACTTAGAGACTTCTGCTTGGGCAGAAGTGGAGCTCAGGACCCATGCAGAAATGCTGGGGATCCCTGCAGATGTGTTTGCTGTGACCAGGTCACAAGCCAAAATGTCTAGCACTGAACAGGCCTTGGATTCTGGAAGAATGGACCAAGTGCCTTCCAAGAGGAGGAGTAGTAGGGTTAAGGCAGTGCCTTCCCCCTTGGCTCAGGAGGAAGATCAGTCCCTTGAGGGGGATGATCTCAGCCCTGAAGAAGGAACTGTCCCAGAGGAACTTGAACCTGACCAGGTTGAGTTCTTGGGGACAGGGGGACCTTCTAGGGCAGATCTGAGCCAGGAGCAGCAGAGCTGCCCTTTCCTTGAACCCCTCAGACAGCAAGCTGCTGCTGAGGCTGCTGGGAAAGCTAGTGGTCCCCATACAGTGTATTGGGATGATGGACTCCTGTACTCAGAGAGTAGAGACCCCAAGCCTGGTGCTACCAGGAGGTTGGTTATACCTCTGAAGTTCAGGGGCTTCCTGTTGACCCTAGCCCATGATATTCCCTTGGCAGGTCACCTGGGCCAGAACAAGACTTGGGACAGAATTGTCCCTCACTTTCACTGGCCCCACATGTCTGAAGACAGCAAGGAGTTTTGTCGCTCCTGTGTAACCTGCCAAGCCAGTGGCAAGGCAGGTGGCACTACAAAGGCCCCCTGATACCACTACCTGTGGTGGGGGTGCCCTTTGAAAGGGTAGGGATTGACATTGTTGGTCCCATGGATCCCCAAACAGCCTCTGGGCACAGGTTTATCCTGGTGGTAGTGGATCATGCCACCAGGTACCCAGAAGCTATTCCCCTCAGGACCACTACAGCACCTGTGGTGGCAAGGGCCCTCCTGGGAATTTTCTCAAGAGTGGGCTTTCCTAAGGAGGTAGTATCAGACAGGGGTGCTAACTTCATGTCTGGGTACTTAAAAGCAATGTGGAAGGAGTGTGGAGTGACTTATAAGTTCACCACACCCTATCACCCACAATGCAATGGTTTAGTTGAGAGATTCAACAAAACCTTGAAGGGCATGATTAAAGGGCTCCCAGAAAAGCTTAGGCGAAGATGGGACATACTCTTGCCCTGCCTTTTATTCGCATATAGGGAGGTGCCTCAGAAGGGGTTGGTTACAGCCCTTTTGAACTTCTGTTTGGCCACCCTGTGAGGGGTCCACTGTGCTTGGTGAAGGAAGGATGGGAGTTACCTCTCAAGCCCCCAAAGCAAGATATAGTGGACTATGTACTTGGTCTCCGCTCCAGGATGGCTGAGTATATGAAAAAGGCAACCAAAAACCTTGAGGCTAGCCAGGAACTTCAAAAGGCCTGGCATGACCAAAAGGCTGTTCTGACTGTTTACCGGCCAGGACAGAAGGTGTGGGTGTTGGAGCCAGTGGCCTCAGCAGCTCTTCAAGATAAATGGAGTGGACCCCACACTATTGTTGAGCAGAAGGGTGAGGTTACCTACTTAGTAGACCTAGGAACACCCAGGAGTCCCCACAGGGTTCTCCATGTCAACAGGTTAAAACCATATGTGGACAGGGCAGACATGGGCTTGCTCATGGCTACTGATGAAGGGCAGGAGGAAGAGAGTGACCCACTCCCTGACCTGCTCTCACAGAACCCTGACGATGGGTCAGTAGATGGTGTAGCCTTGGCAGGCAGCCTCACTACCCAGCAACAAACTGATTGTAGGCAAGTTCTCAATCAGTTTAGACACATGTTTTCACTGACACCCAGTCAGACCACCTGGTGCACTCATGAAGTGGACACTGGGGACAGTCTGCCTATTAAAAATAAGATTTATAGGCAACCTGACCATGTCAGGGACTGTATCAGGACTGAAGTCCAGAAAATGTTGGAATTGGGAGTTATTGAAACCTCAGATAGCCCTTGGGCTAGTCCAGTGGTCCGTGTACCAAAACCTCACACCAGTGGTGGAAAAAGAGAGATGAGGTTTTGTGTGGACTACAGGGGTCTCAATGCAGTCACTAGGACTAATGCCCATCCAATACCAAGGGCAGATGAGCTCATAGATACTTTGGCCTCAGCCAAATATCTCAGCACATTTGACTTGACAGCTGGCTACTGGCAGATCAGACTAGCTGATACTGCAAAGCCCAAAACAGCATTCTCAACCCCTAGTGGGCATTATCAATTTGTGGTGATGCCCTTTGGTCTGAAGAATGCACCTGCCACTTTCCAGAGGTTGATGAATACAGTTCTCACAGGTCTGGAAGCCTATAGTGCAGCTTATCTAGATGATATTGCTGTCTTTAGCTCCACCTGGGAGGATCACCTGGTCCACCTCAGGAATGTTTTACAGGCCCTGCAAAAGGCAGGCCTGACTATCAAGGCCACTAAGTGCCAGATAGGGCAGAGTCAGGTTGTGTACCTGGGCCACCTTGTGGGTGGAGGCCAGGTTCAACCTTTGCAGAGCAAGATCCAGACTATCATGGACTGGACTGCTCCCACTACCCAGACTCAGGTGAGAGCCTTCTTAGGCCTGACTGGGTACTATAGGAGATTTGTCAAGGGGTATGGATCAATAGTGACACCCCTGAATGACTTAACTTCTAAGAAAATGCCCAAAAAGGTTCAGTGGACAGTTAGCTGTCAAAAGGCATTTGATGACCTGAAGCAGGCCATGTGCACTGCTCCCATTCTACAGAGTCCTGATTACTCCAAGAAGTTCATTGTTCAAACTGATGCATCTGAATTGGGGGTAGGGGCTGTACTGTCACAATTGAATGAAGAAGGTCAGGATCAGCCAGTAGCTTTCATTAGCAGAAGGCTGACCCCTAGAGAGAAACGTTGGTCAGCCATAGAGAGGGAGGCCTTTGCTGTGGTCTGGGCTCTGAAGAAGTTGAGGCCATACTTGTTTGGTACACACTTCCTGGTTCAGACAGACCATAAGCCCCTCTTATGGCTAAAACAAATGAAGGGTGAAAACCCCAAACTGCTTAGGTGGTCCATTTCCCTACAGGGGATGGACTTTACAGTGGAACATAGACCTGGGAGTAACCATGCCAATGCAGATGGACTCTCTAGGTACTTCCACTTAGAACATGAAGACTTAACTGGGCAAGGTTAGTTTAATGTCCCTACGTTTGGGGTGGGGTTGTGTAGGAGAGTAGGATCTGCTTCACATGGGTACCCCCACTTTTTGCTGATGCTTCACTGTTTTTCGACATTAGTCTGGCTGGGGCCCTGCTAATCAGAACCCCAGCCTAGCTGCTTCCTCTCTAAAATGGTTTCCATGTGCCTTAGGCACATCACTGATTGGAATCTGGAGTGCCCTTATAAGTCCCTAGTATATGGTATACTATGTACCAAGGGCATAGGTACCTCAGAGGCCTACCAGGGGCTGCAGCATATATTATGCCACCCCTGGAAAGCCATCCAAACTGACACCACAGGTCTGCTACTGCAGCCTGGGTAAGGTGGTGCATGCACCCCTTACTGTGATATAGGTTACCTATATCACTAAATACATACACACATATAAACCTATAAGTCACTCCTAAGGCAGGCCTTATCAATCCTAAAGGCAGAGTGCATGGTTCTTATGTGAGAGGGTGCCCCTGCATGAGCAGGGCCCCTCTGCAGCGTTCGGAGACCCTTCTCTGATGCTGTTTGTAGTGCAGCCTGACCATATACTCTTAAGCGCATTATAACCTCACGTTAAATGCTAACTTTGGAATGGCTGCACCTAAACATGTCGTGTTTGGTGTCAAACATCTTGGAATACTACCCCCCGCCAATTCTGGCGGCGGGGGTAGCATTCCACCCTTCTAGAGGGAAAGACATGTTAACTCTGGCTAGCCCGGTAACTTCTTTCCAAAGCCCTGGCATCACAAAATGGATGCTGCTGCCACAGACACGAGTCTGGCCTCCTGCTGCTGGACGAAACTCCGGCAGGGGAGGCCTGGACAATAGGTTTCCTGTCCCAGGGAGGTGTGACCACCTCCCCAGACAGGATAGTGTGTATTGGGGCTGGGCGGGTGCACTTTCGGGTGCTTTGAAGTCCTGCACTGGGGGCACACTTGGTGTCCCTGTGCATACCCCAGTTCAAACCGGATCAGGGGCTTGCAGCCCCTGCTTTGGCGTGAACTGGACAAAGGGAAAGGGGTGTAGCCACCCCTCTGCCCTGACCCACCCATAGGTGGGGCCACAGAGTAGTCCAACCCCTATACTTAGTATAAGTATAGGAACCCAGTCCTTAGGACTTTAGATTATCCCTGGACGAAACTCTGAAACAGAATCCTGGACCTTCGACACTCTACTCACGATTAGAGGACAGAAGAATCTCCCTTGGGGTCAAGGAGTGACTCCCCTGCTTGGCAGGCACCAAAGAAGCATCTGTCCGGTTCGCATTTCTGAAGCTTCCGTCGGACGCTGAAGTCATCGCATCACCAGAGGTGGATTCTCAGACTTCCCCGAGGCTACCCTGAGTCCCCAGCAAAGCTGAGGCCCGTAGCTATCGTGGGTGACTTGAGACCATGACCCCTGGACACCGAGCACATTTGCAAGTGCATCCTCTTCTGGGTCTCCCACGAAGTCGTGCTTTGGGCTCCGAGTAGCCCCAGCCTCCAGCACCAACTGCACCGAAGATCACTAGCCTCCACTCTACGAGTGTCCTGTGAGCCAGATCCACGTGCGACGTCTCGAGGCTCCTTCACGGTCGCTAGCCCGTTGGCTAGTAGCCCTTAACGAAGGCCAATCTTTTTCTTACTTGGCATCCTGGTTGCTCCAGGCCTGCCCTCACTTACCCTCGCTGGGTGAGTTCCCCAGACCTTGCTGGTCTGCACCATCGACGATCTTCCTCTGCATCGAGACTTGCCGTTGCCAAGGCTTGCTGGGTCCAATCCGGTCGCCGACACCTCAGCACTCGACAGACATCGTGTACCAGCCTGAATCCTGCTCCTGGTCACCGACAACGCCTCCTGGACCTCGTTGCTGAAGAGTCAAGACGACCGTCAACGCACCTGAAGCACTCGACATCGGTGGGCATCTGTCCATCGCCTTCCTGGTCACTGGCTAGTGACCCAGACTCTGTCCCCTCTGCTTTCAGGTTCTTCAGAACTCCGATCCACTCTTGGATCCACCCGGACACTTTCCACTTGGTCGCCAGCAGCACTTTGCAGCAGATCGCCATTCAAATCGACGACGAAACCCGACCCCGAAAGGCACCTATGCACCCGGCTTCCCTGGGTGAGGTAACACGAGTACTCCGGTGCTCTCGTGGGTAGAGACTCTTCAAAGTCCTAGATCTCAAAGGGTTTGCTCCAAGTCCTCCTTTAAGTGTCCCTTTTCTTTAATTTCCCGATCACGACTTTCTCCATAGAAGTCAACGGCGTATCGCGGTTGTGTATTTACACTGCACGCGTCCCCCGTGGGTCCCCTGTGTCACTACCTTGGGTGGTTCCTTGTGGTCCAAGCACTTCTAGAGGCTCTAGGCCTAGTGTCTAGTTCAGTCGTGGTTCTTATACCACTTTATTGGTATATGGTTTGGTACGCCCCTAGGGCCCAAACGTGTATTTGTGCTATTACTGTGTTTAAATAACTTCTAACTTATGTACTTCGAACTCTAGCCTCATAAAGAGACTAGAGGGGTGTGTTTAGCAATAAATACATATATTTTGAATATATACCTGGTGTGGTGCTCTTTCATTTGGTCACTCAAGAGATATAGACTGGTAAAACAAGCTGCTTTACATTCCTTCAAGACTTAGCCTGAAGGCTGCTCTCCATAGCTACCACTAGGATAGCTTTCAATAAGGTTGTCTTTAACCTATCTCCAATAAGGGGTTGTTTGGACTGGTGCAAGGTGCCCACTATAATTAGGGGACAGCATATGCCAGGCCAACTTCTCACAGTAGGGTCATAGAGCTAGTCCCTCCCTTTCTTTTAGTATAAGAGGGGGAACCTGTGCATTGCAACCTAGATTTTCCTGGACGACGCTCTGAAGAAGAATCCCGGACCTTCGACGTTCCACTACCTTTGGAAGACTGAAGAATCTCCCTTGGAGTCAAGGAGTGACTCCCCTGCTTGGCAGGCATCAAAAACTACAAACGACGGTCGCAAACTACGCCGCTCCCGCCGGAGTCCAAAGTCCCTGCAGCCCAAGAAGTGGATTTCCTGACTTCTCAAAGGCCATCGTGAGTCCCCAGTGAAGCTGAGGCCAGTGGACCCCAAGAGTGATGAGGAACCACGACCCCTGGATACCGTGCACTATTGTCGAGTGCAACCCCTTCACAACGTTCCACGAACTTGTGCTTTGGACCACGTATGGTCCTAGCCTCCAGCAGGAATCCCTCTGAAGATCAGAGGCCTACCACGTCCCGAGTGACCGTGGACCCCTGTGAGCGAATCCTCCCAAGGCGTCTTCGCGATCCCTTGCCAGCCGGCTTGTGGGTCCCGAGAAGACTTTCTAAAGACACCAAAGGGCTCCCCTGCTTGCTCCAGGACTGCCCTGACTTACCTTCGCTGGGTGAGTCCCCCAGACCTTGCTGGTTTGCGCCATTGCCTCTTCACACTTTCCCCGAGACTTGCTGTTACCAAGGCTTGTTGGCTCCAATCGAGTCGCCGACACCGCAGTAAGCTGCAGACATTGTGGGACACACCGAATCCAGCTCCTGGTCATCGTCGACACCTCCTGGACCTCGTGGCTGAAGAGTCAAGGCACCCACGAACGACCTGAATCTTCCGACGACGGTGGGCATCCATCTTCCTTGCCCCGAGTCACTGCCAAGTGACTTTGAACACTGTCCCCTCTGCTTTCAGGTCTTCCATCTTCTGAATCCAGGCTTGGATTCCTCCGGACACTTCTCCTGTCGCCGCAAGCAGCAAGTCTTCACTGGCTCCCATTGAAAACGACGCCGCGACCCGACACCAAAGGACACCTATGCACCCGGCTCCCCTGGGTGAGGTAACTTCAGCACTACGGTGCCCCTGTGGGTGTGGGCCCTAGAACTACTTACCCTGTAAGTGACTTGCTTGTAGCTTCCCTAGAAGTGCCCTAAAACTCTTATCTTCTAAGTGCGACAATTGCGCTGACTCGTACAGGGTTCACGTCTGTGTTAGACACACCGCGTCCATCTCCTTTGTAACACTATCTAGAACTGTGTCCTTCGACTCGTACTGAGTCCGATCAGTGTTCGCCTCGAACACACCAGGGGCCTGTAACATCGAGACCTCCATTGCACTGACTCGCACAAGGTTTGCGTCTGTGTTAGACACAGCGCGTCCATCTCCCTTGCAACTCTATCTGTAACCGCGTCCTTCGACTCGTACAAGGACCGATCGGTGTGTTCGCCTCGAACACGCAAGGGACCTCTAACATTGAAATCTCAATCGCGTCTGTGCGCATAGACTCGTACAGGGCTCGTACCGGTGCCAGGACACCGCGTCCGTCCCCTGTGGGTCTCCTACAACTACCTGGGGTGGTTCTTGGGGGTCCCTCGATTCTAGATGCCCTAGACCTAGGTCTAGCCAAACTAAGATTGTGATATTCGATTGTGCTAAACTTATTTTGATAACATTTTACTTGTACATATGTTCCTGACTTCTAATCTCATAAAGAGATTAGTAGAGAGTGTTTATTAATAAATACATATATATTTGATATATATACCTGTGTGGTGTCTTTTCATTTGGTGATTCAAGAGATTGTGTGGTAAAACAAGCTGCTTTACATTCCTCCAAGACTTAGCCTGAAGGCTGCTCTCCACAGCTACCACTAGGATAGCTTTCTATAAAGGTTGTCTTAAACCTATCTACCATAAGAGTCGAATTGTTCTGGTGCAAGGTGTCCACTTTAATTCGTGAACAGCAAATAACAGGCCAACTTCTCACATTGGTGGGCAGCGTGTGGGATTCCAGCTTGCTATTGTTTTACCAGAAAATCTCTATTTGAATTACTAACTGAAAACCACTATAGGTACTTAAGGTACATATAAGGTCAAGCTTAGTATCAATAAGTTCTACTGAACTTAGAGCTGTGTGCAAAGGGATAGCACACCCTTTCTGCAGCTCAAGCTAGTATCAGTAGGCCACAAACTAGTGTAGGTAGTACAACACTGCCCAACACTAGAATGTCCTTAAAGGGTGGAACCAGTGGATCCACTCAGCCTCAGTATAAGGACATGGCTTTCTCTGACTTGAGAGCCATGTGTGTTGAAAGACACCTGAAGCTAGGACAGAGTCCCTCCACCCTACACCTGATAGATCTGCTGACAGCAGATGATCTTAGATTGTCTCTAGGAGCTAATGGGTCTGAATCAGTGAGTGGGTCAATTACAGTATCTGGGTCAGATGATGAAAATCAGAATGACCAAGACTCTGTGATTGAAGGGCCAGGCCTCAAGGGGCCTGAAAAGGACAGAGGAATTCTCCCTAAGAGAGCTGACAGAGTGGAGGAGAGGCATGGGTCCCCTTCCAGGGAATCTGACCACTCTTATCCCTCTGGCAGAGAATTTGTCCACCAGAGGAACTCATACTTTCCCATAAGAGAGACCTCCTCTGAAAGAATGTGCAAACTGCTGCAGTATGAGGAAGCAAGAGTTGCCCTCAGAACCAAGCAGTTGGCACTGGATAGAGAAGCCCTGGAGATCCAGAGAGCTTCTAGAAGAGAGGGGTTAGAACCCCTTGGTGGCAGCAACAGTGTCCCTAGAGGCAGATAATCTATTCCAGACCATAGGAACCTGAGCAAGGTTGTTCCTCCCTACCAGAGTGGGGATGATATCCACAAGTGGATAACTGCTATGGAGAGGGCCTGTAGAGTACAGCAGGTCCCCCAAAAGCAGTGGGCAGCAATCTTGTGGCTCTCCTTTTCAGACAAAGGTAGAGACAAGCTCCTCACTGTTAGAGAAGAGGATGCTGATAATTATGAAGTCCTGAAGAGTGCACTGATAGATGGGTTTGGCTTAACCACTGAGCAGTACAGGTTGAAGTTCAGAGACACCCAGAAGGCACAGACTCAGGACTGGACTGACTTTGTAGATTGTGCAACCAAGGCTCTGGAGGGTTGGCTGGTTGGCAGTAGGGTTACTGATTTCAAGGGATTGTATAATCTGATGATGAGAGAACAGATCCTTAATAATTGCCAGAACCAGTTGTTGCATCAATACCTGGTGGACTCAGATCTGACCTCTCCCCAAGAATTGGGAAAGAAGGCAGACAAATGGGTCAGAACCAGGGTGAGGCAGAAACCCCAGAACCAAGGGGGTGACACCAAGAAGCAAGATCCTAAGGGCTCTGAGAAAGGTGGGGATAAGTCAAAAGACCAGAAGTCTTCACAAGGGCCCCAAAAATCTGCATCTGGTGGGGAGTCACAATCCAACAAGGGAAAAGGCCAAAAGAAGCCTGGTGCAAATTCTGTAAACAGAAAGGGCACTGGACTTCTGATTGTAACAAGTCCAAAGACCAAACCACCACCACTCCTGCCCCTAAGGCAACTGTTCCCCCTAGCTCAGCTACAGGTGGAGGTGGTACTCAGAATAAGGGTGTAGTAGGGTTGACCCTGGGTTCTGAAGTGGACTCTGACCTAGTCAGAGTACCCACTCAGGCGATGCTGATTTGTGAGGGAGACCTTAATATGTCCTTCCTAGTAAGCCCCAGTAATCTGGGCAAATACAAACAGCAGCCTGTAATAAATGGCAAACAGGCTTTGGCATTTAGGGACACAGGTGCTAGTGTCACCATGGTGGCAAAGGATCTTGTGGACCCTGGACAGATCATCCTGGGCGAAATGTACCAGGTGACCAATGCAAGCAATGTCAGGACCAACCATAGTCTGGCAGTTGTGAATTTCTCCTGGGGAGGGGTAACTGGCCTCAAGAAGGTTGTCGTCAGTGCAGACCTCCCTGTCGAATGTCTATTGGGCAATGATCTAGAGACTTCAGCCTGGTCTGAAGTAGAGTTATGGACTCATGCTGAGATGTTGGGCATCCCTGCAGAGGTATTTGCTGTGACCAGGTCACAAGCAAGAATGCATAACACTGAACCAGCTCTGGATCCTGGAACAATGGACCAGATGCTTCCCAAGAGGAGGAGCAGTAGGGTAAAGGCAGTGCCTTCCCCTCTGTCTCAGATCTCAGATTCACCCCCAGAGGGAGGTGAAGCAGATCCGGAAGAAGGAACTGCCCCAGAGGGACTTGAGCCTGATCAGGTTGAGTTCTTGGGGGCAGGGGGCCCTTCTAGGGAAGATCTGAGTAAGGAGCAACAGTGCTGCCCCTCTCTTGAACCCCTCAGACAGCAGGCTGCTGCTGAGGCTGCTGGGAGTGCTAGTGGGTCCCATAAAGTTTATTGGGATGAGGGACTCCTATATTCTGAGGGTAGAGATCCAGCCCCTGGAGCCACCAGGAGGATGGTAATACCTCAGAAGTTTAGGGGTTCCTCTTGACCCTAGCACATGACATCCCTTTAGAAGGACACTTGGGCCAAAACAAGACCTGGGACAGGCTTGTTCCACATTTTCATTGGCCACATATGTCAGAGGACACAAAGGAGTTTTGTCGCTCCTGTGTCACATGCTAAGCCAGTGGTAAGGCAGGTGGCACAACAAAGGCCCCCCTGATACCACTACCTGTGGTGGGGGTACCCTTTGAAAGGGTAGGGATTGACATTGTTGGTCCCCTTGACCCTCAAACTGCATCTGGGCACAGGTTTATCCTGGTGGTAGTGGATCATGCCACCAGGTACCCAGAAGCAATTCCTCTGAGGACCACCACAGCCCCTGTGGTGGCAAGAGCCCTCATTGGAGTCTTCTCCAGAGTGGGTTTCCCAAAGGAGGTCATTTCTGACAGAGGTACCAACTTCATGTCAGGATATCTGAAAGCAATGTGGAAGGAGTGTGGTGTAACTTATAAGTTCACCACCCCCTATCACCCACAATGCAATGGTTTAGTTGAACGCTTCAACAAAACCTTGAAAGGAATGATTAAAGGTCTCCCAGAGAAGCTTAGGCGGAAATGGGACCTTCTTCTTCCTTGCCTGTTGTTTGCATACAGAGAGGTTCCACAGAAGGGGGTTGGCTACAGCCCATTTGAGCTTCTGTTTGGGCATCCTGTGAGAGGTCCATTGTGTTTGGTAAAGGAGGGCTGGGAGTTACCTCTCAAGCCTCCCAAACAAGATGTAATGGACTATGTACTTGGTCTCCGCTCCCGGATGGCTGAGTACATGAAAAAGGCAACCAAAAACCTGGAGGCCAGCCAAGAATTACAAAAAGCTTGGCATGACCAAAAGGCTGTACTGACTGTATACCAGCCAGGACAGAAGGTGTGGGTATTGGAGCCCGTGGCCCCAGCAGCCCTCCAGGACAAGTGGAGTGGCCCCCATACAATAGTTGAACAGAAGGGAGAAGTCACATACCTGGTGAATCTTGGAACTCCCAGGAGCCCCCTGAGGGTGCTCCATGTCAACCGATTAAAGCCATATGTTGACAGGGCTGACTTGGGCTTGCTCATGGCAACTGATGAGGAACAGGAGGAGGAGAGTGACCCTCTCCCTGACCTGCTCTCTCAGAACCCTGATGATGGGTCAGTAGATGGTGTTGCTTTGGCAAGCAGCCTCACTGACCATCAGCAAACTGAGTGCAGGCAAGTTCTGCAACAGTATAGACATATGTTTAGCCTGACCCCTAGTCAGACTTCCTGGTGCACACATGAGGTGGACACTGGAGACAGTCTGCCTGTCAAGAATAAAATCTACAGGCAACCTGACCATGTCAGGGACTGTATCAGGACTGAAGTCCAGAAAATGTTGGAGCTAGGTATAATTGAGCCTTCAGATAGCCCTTGGGCTAGCCCAGTAGTCCTGGTACCCAAGCCTCATACCCAGGGTGGTAAGAAAGAAATGAGGTTTTGTGTAGACTACAGAGGCCTCAATGCAGTCACTAGGACTGATGCCTATCCCATACCAAGGGCAGATGAGCTGATTGATACTTTGGCCTCAGCCAAGTATCTAAGCACGTTTGACCTGACAGCTGGCTACTGGCAGATCAGGTTAGCTGATGATGCAAAAGCCAAAACAGCATTTTCGACCCCTGGTGAGCACTACCACTTTGTGGTGATGCCCTTTGGATTGAAAAATGCACCTGCCACTTTTCAGAGGTTGGTGAATAAAGTTCTGACAGGGATGGAAACTTATTGCTCAGCTTATCTAGATGATATTGCTGTCTTTAGTTCCTCCTGGCAGGATCACCTGGTCCACCTCAGGAATGTTTTGGAGGCCCTGCAGAAAGCAGGCCTCACTATCAAGGCCACTAAGTGCCAGATAGGGCAGAGTCAGGTTGTATACCTGGGCCACCTTGTAGGTGGAGGCCAGGTTCAGCCTTTACAGAGCAAAATCCAAACCATAATGGAATGGGTTGCTCCAACCACCCAGACACAGGTGAGAGCCTTCTTAGGCCTGACTGGGTACTATAGGAGGTTTGTCAAGGGATATGGATCTATAGTGACCCCCTTGAATGATCTGACCTCAAAGAAAATGCCAAAAGGTTCAGTGGACAGCTAGCTGTCAGAAGGCATTTGAAGACCTAAAGCAGGCCATGTGCACTGCCCCCATCTTACAGAGTCCAGACTACACCAAAAAGTTCATTGTCCAAACAGATGCTTCTGAGCTGGGTGTGGGAGCTGTACTGTCTCAACTGAATGATGAAGGTCAAGACCAGCCAGTAGCTTTTATTAGCAGAAGGCTGACCCCTAGAGAGAAACGTTGGTCAGCTATAGAGAGGGAGGCCTTTGCTGTGGTGTGGGCCCTGAAGAAGCTGAGGCCATACTTGTTTGGCACTCACTTCATAGTTCAGACTGACCACAAGCCTCTCCTATGGCTTAAACAGATGAAAGGTGAAAACCCAAAACTTTTGAGGTGGTCCATTTCCCTACAGGGGATGGACTATACAGTGGAACATAGACCTGGGACCCAACATGCCAATG
The DNA here is from genome assembly GCA_963921515.1 of Calotriton arnoldi. NCBI lineage: Eukaryota > Metazoa > Chordata > Amphibia > Caudata > Salamandridae > Calotriton > Calotriton arnoldi. The sequence goes on along the minus strand of CAWUFW010017665.1, from coordinate 134,216 downwards.
CAGATGGACTCTCAAGGTATTTCCACTTTGAACACGAAGACTCAACTGGTCAAGGTTAGTTTAGTGTCCCTGTGTTTGGGGGGGTTGTGTAGGAGAGTAGGATCTGCCTCTTATGTTGCCCCCACTTTTTTCTGATGTTTATACTGGTTTCTGGCTATAGTCTGGCTGGGACCCTGCCAATCAGGGCCCCAGCCTCTCTGTTCTCTCTAAACGATTTGGAGTGCACTCTAGGTGCACTAGTGATTGGATACTGTGGTACCTTATGAGTCCCTAGTATATGGTACCTTAGGTACCAAGGGCATAGGTACTTCACAGGCCTACCAGGGGCTGAAGCATGTATTATGCCACCCCTGGGAAGCAGACTAAATCTGACACCACAGGCCTGCTACTGCAGCCTGGGTGAGGAAGTGCTAGCACCCCTCACTGAGATATAGGTCTCCTATATCTCTCCTGCACACACATTGAGACTTATCAGTCACCCCTAAAGCAGGCCCTATCAATCCTGAGGGCAGGGTGCTTAGTTTCCATGTGAGGGGGTGCCTCTGCCTGAGCAGGGCCCCTCTGCAGCTCTCAGAGTCCATTCTCTGGGGCTGTTTGTGGATGCGGTTAAACCATATACTTTTAAGTGCATTATATCCTCGCGGTAGAATGCTAACTTTGGAATGGCTGCATCGAAACATGTCGTGTTTGGTGTCAAACATCTTGGAATACTACCCCCCGCCAGTCCTGGCGGCGGGGGTAGCATTCCACCCTTCTAGAGGGATAGACATGTACCTACTGTGGAAACGCAGTAGAATCTTGCAGAGCCCTGGCATCACAAAATGGATGCCACCAGTCACAGACTGCTGATGACCAACACTCGCAGTGGAGGAAGCCCAACAATAGATATCCTGTCCCAAGGGGGTGTGACCACCTCCCAGACAGGGTTTAGTGTATTGGGGCTGGGTGGGTGCACTCTTAGAGTGCTTTGAAGTCCTGCACTGGGGGAGCAGAAGGCTCCTCTGTGCATACCCCAGTTCAAACCGGCTCAGGGGCTACCTGCCCCTGCTCTGGCACGAAACTGGACAAAGGGAAGTGGGTGTAGCCACCCACTCCCCTGACCCTCCCATAGGTAGGGTCATAGAGCTAGTCCCTCCCTTTCTTTTAGTATAAGAGGGGGAACCTGTGCATTGCAACCTAGATTTTCCTGGACGACGCTCTGAAGAAGAATCCCGGACCTTCGACATTCCACTACCTTTGGAAGACTGAAGAATCTCCCTTGGAGTCAAGGAATGACTCCCCTGCTTGGCAGGCACCTAAAACTACAAACGACGGTCGCAAACTACGCCGCTCCCGCCGGAGTCCGAAGTCCCTGCAGCCCAAGAAGTGGATTTCCTGACTTCTCAAAGGCCATCGTGAGTCCCCAGTGAAGCTGAGGCCAGTGGACCCTAAGAGTGATGAGGAACCGTGACCCCTGGGTACCGTGCACTATTGTCGAGTGCAACCCCTTCACAACGTTCCACGAACTTGTGCTTTGGACCACATGTGGTCCTAGCCTCCAGCAGGAATCCCTCCGAAGATCAGAGGCCTACCGTGTCCCGAGTGACCGTGGGCCCCTGTGAGCGAATCCTCCCGAGGCGTCTTCGCGATCCCTTGCCAGCCGGCTAGTGGGTCCCCAGAAGACTTTCTAAAGACACCAAAGGGCTCCCCTGGTTGCTCCAGGCCTGCCCTGACTTACCCTCGCTGGGTGAGTCCCCCAGACCTTGCTGGTCTGCGCCATTGCCTCTTCACACTTTCCCCAAGACTTGCTGTTACGAAGGCTTGTTGGCTTTAATCGAGTCGCCGACACCGCAGTAAGCTGCAGACATCGTGGGTCACGCGGAATCCAGCTCCTGGTTGTCGTCGACGCCTCCTGGACCTCGTGGCTGAAGAGTCAAGGCACCCACGAACGACCTGAATCTTGCGACGACGGTGGGCATCCATCTTCCTTGCCCCGAGTCACTGCCAAGTGACTTTGAACACTGTCCCCTCTGCTTTCAGGTCTTCCATCTTCCGAATCCAGGCTTGGATTCCTCCGGACACTTCTCCTGTCGCTGCAAGCAGCAAGTCTTCACTGGCTCCCATTGAAAACGACGCCGCGACCCGACACCAAAGGACACCTATGCACCCGGCTCCACTGGGTGAGGTAACTTCAGCACTACGGTGCCCCTGTGGGTGTGGGCCCTAGAACTACTTACCCTGTAAGTGACTTGCTTGTAGCTTCCCTAGAAGTGCCCTAAAACTCTTATCTTCTAAGTGCGACAATTGCGCTGACTCGTACAGGGTTCGCGTCTGTGTTAGACACACCGCGTCCATCTCCTTTGTAACACTATCTAGAACTGTGTCCTTCGACTCGTACTGAGTACGATCGGTGTTCGCCTCGAACACACCAGGGGCCTGTAACATCGAGACCTCCATTGCACTGACTCGCACAAGGCTCGCGTCTGTGTTAGACACAGCGCGTCCATCTCCCTTGCAACTCTATCTGTAACCGCGTCCTTCGACTCGTACAAGGACCGATCGGTGTGTTCGCCTCGAACACGCAAGGGACCTCTAACATTGAAATCTCAATCGCGTCTGTGTGCATAGACTCGTACAGGACTCGCACCGGTGCCAGGACACCGCGTCCGTCCCCTGTGGGTCTCCTACAACTACCTGGGGTGGTTCTTGAGGGTCCCTCGATTCTAGATGCCCTAGACCTAGGTCTAGCCAAACTAAGATTGTGATATTCGATTGTGCTAAACTTATTTTGATAACATTTGACTTGTACATATGTTCCTGACTTCTAATCTCATAAAGAGATTAGTAGAGAGTGTTTATTAATAAATACATATATATTTGATATATATACCTGTGTGGTGTCTTTTCATTTGGTGATTCAAGAGATTGTGTGGTAAAACAAGCTGCTTTACATTCCTCCAAGACTTAGCCTGAAGGCTGCTCTCCACAGCTACCACTAGGATAGCTTTCTATAAAGGTTGTCTTAAACCTATCTACCATAAGAGTCGAATTGTTCTGGTGCAAGGTGTCCACTTTAATTAGTGAACAGCATATACCAGGCCAACTTCTCACAGACAGCAACAAAGATATGAGTCCTACGCAATAAGTTGGATCAGTCCTTGTAACAGTATCTCTTTTCACTGTACAATAGGGCTCCCTACTAGGTTTTTATAATTCTTTCTATGAAAAGTATTTTTTCTATTATTGTATATCCTTGTTTCAAATGCTTTATTTTAATTGACAATTTTGTTCTAATGGAATGTACATGTGTTACAACATAAGGAACAAACGGGTCTCAAATGTACTTGGGACATATTGTATATAATATGAGATGTTTTTATTGTACATTGAAGTCATTGTTTTGTTATAATTGTTAGACAATTTAGGTTTTTAAAGGAATATTGTGGTACCTATAATAGGAATTGGTTTTTAAGATTTTATAAATAAAGACTCAGGGCCCGATTCACAGAAGTAATCTGAGACAAAATCCTAAACTTACTACTTTTGGTATTCACAGAAGGTATTTAGTAGTAGTAAAGTTAGGATTTTGTCTTAAGTCTGTCTTAAGTCTGTCTTAAGTCTGTCTTAAGTCTCTCTTAAGTCTGTCTTAAGTCTGTCTTAAGTTTGTCTTAAGTCTGTCTTAAGTCTGTCTTAAGTCTGTCTTAAGTCAAACTTAAGACAAAATCCTAACTTTACTACTACTAAATACCTTCTGTGAATACCAAAAGTAGTAAGTTTAGGATTTTGTCTCAGATTAGTTCTGTGAATCGGCCCCTCAGCCACTACATTCTTGGGTTTGGTGGTATTTCAGTTGAGTGTTCTGAGTATATGTACATTCCCCACTGTTTGGGGTCTTTTGTATGCGACTGAAGTGTTGCTGTGTGAAACAGAGTTTACTTTTCTCCCTAAGGGACATACATTCCTTTCTCACTATTAAGTAGTGCCTTGGTCCCTCTGGCTGGTGAGCCTCCTCTCTTTCTTACTCTACTCTACTCTGGTGATATAGCACCATGTGTTTCTTCCCACCAGACCTCACCTTCAACTCGGAAGTGGTCTGGGAATCCTTACCCGCAAAACTCTTTTGGGGCCGTTTGAAGATCTTTTCTGCATTATCCTGGCCTTCCACTTCCCTCTGCAGGGGGGAACATGGATCATCATTCTTGGGGTCACTCCTGAACACTTTAGAGCTGAGCCAGAGGTCAGCTTATTAACCAAGCTATCTAGGCACATCTATCTTGAAATCTAACTGGTGCTGTCATAACTCAGTAAAGCGATTACTTAAGATACGCTCCCACATAATTACATTATACAGCCCATCACAATCCTTTACCTTATGACTCTTCACACAGCCATTCAATGCCTTGCTTGACAGGTCCATAATAACCTCCAAAGACAGGTGTGACTGTTTCTGGCTAATCCTGAACTTCTGGCAGTACCTTTCTGGGGTTAGACCAACTTTGTATGTGAGAGCCTCCTTAATGGGGGCATACTTAACCTGGTCAGCTGCATATAAGGTCAATAGTTTATCCCTCCCAACAATTGGCATGTGTGTCCACACAGCCTAAACCCCTGAGTCCTCCTCTAAGACTCTAAGCATATGCAGTGCCATCTCATAGGCTGCAAAACTCGTATTGGTGTCATCCTCCATCATATTACTAGGCACCAGGGGGTATATTTACAAGCCTCTATCGCTACCACAACGTCACTTAATGTGGCTCAACGCTGCTTTGTAAATAAGATCCCCTCTCACACTGTACTTAGCGTGGAAGGGGAGGGCAATGGGTGTTGCAGTGGGCGTTCCACTGCAACACCCATTGATTTTGACGCTGCCCCTTATTTACAGGGGTGGCGTAAATAGGAGGCAGCGCCAAAATTAAGACCAGGGAAAACGTGGTCTTAAACAGGCAAAACGAGTAGTTATGCTTTATTTCTCCTTGTTTTTGCTGTTTCTATGTCTGCTGCACAACGCAGCACACATAGAAACAGCAAAATGCCATTGATTGATTATGTGCAGGAAGGTGTCCCTTCCTGCACATAAACAATAAAAAAAAGACATTTCGCAACTTCTATGTTACAAAACGCCATTTAAAGATTGTTTATGTGCAGGAAGGGAGACATTCCTGCACATAAACAATCTTCACCTCAACACAGACACCCTTGCACTACAGCGCAAGGGTGCCTGCGTTCCCACTAGGCTGATAAATTTAGCGCCAGCACAGCACAGGGGAATGCAGGGCTGCACCATAGTTTCTGAAGTGGCGGAGCGCGGCGTTAAGCCAAGGAAGCTAACGCCGTGCTCCGCCACTTTGTTGTAAATATGCCCCCAGGTTTTTTGGTATCTGAACTCTATATTTACCTCTTTAGGTACTTCAGAATTGCTACCACCATCATCACTGGCCTTGGTCCATCTTACACTGGTTCTTCCAATGGTTTAGCAGGATCTTCTCTTCTAAAGCCAACTTTTTCTCCTCTGCTACAAGGGTTGTGACTTCCTTTTTCTCCTCAGCAGCCAAGACTCCAGCTGCCTTCTCCTCAGCAGTCAAGCCAAAATGTTCTCATCAAGGGCAAGGGTAGCCAGATGCAATTTCAAGGTCCTCTCGGCCTGCCTGTCCTCCAGTTCTGATCGGGAGAAACTGCAGGAGGTGTAGAACACCCTTCCGACTGATGCTAATGCTAATTAGTCTCCTGAAAGCTGAGACAGGTAAAGAGTATCTTTCAAAAAGTTAGTTTTCCTTAATATTTAGAGAAGATCTGACTTCACAATTGAATTCGATTTTTAATAACTATTAAAATGAGTGGTTTCATCATTTGTCTAATTGGTCCCATCCCAGAGATACACTAATAGTATTTTCATCTGTACTCTGATTTTCTACACATATTACAGCCAGGCTTGTCACTGTGAAAAATATTTTTTAGGGCCTGGTCACTGTAGGACATGTTAACATTAATTTTCAACATGTCCCACTTTTAAATACCATGTACCCTACCTTGTGGGCTGCAGGGCTTACATATGGGTGACTTACTAATATTTAAAAGGCAAGTTTTTACCTGTCAAACTGGTCATACTGCATATTTTGTAGTGCAGAAGTCAGACCTGTAGCCATGTTTGCCCTGCCACAGTAGTGACTGTTGCACAAGCTGCTGCAGTGCGCTGTTGCTTTGGACTAAATTTGCTTGGGCCACCCGTGGTTGTGAAAACAATCTTTGTAGAACTGAGCCAGAGACTCAGTTTACACAACATTGGCACTTCAACGTTCGGCATTCGGATTTTCTGGACTTTTTTATTAGTTTCTGATTGCACACTCAAAAGACCAATTTTACGCTTAAATACATTGTAAGGGTCATGTTTTCCAGCGCAGAGACCCCTTTCTCAATACAGTTTGAAGACACGTGTGAACATGTAACAATTGTTGAATTGTTATCTCATTTAATTGCATGTGCTTTTATTCTGTAAAGGTATAATAAATATCTCTGATAAGAGAGATAAATCAAAAAACATTCAGTACTAACTAGTTAGCTTAGAAATTAATACAGCAATGTCATAAATCTTATGACTGTTTCCCTCTATAATTCTATTATTTTAATAACTTGCTTTTATACCTCTTTCTTCTAGTTTTAAGTTCTGAAACACATAGAGGACAGGTTCCATTTTACTTATAGTTTCCATGTAAGTTAGCCTGTCCAGCTTGTTTAATTATGTAGGCTTCGATTTCATCTTGACTAATGGAGATTGCCATCTTCTCCATCGCAGACACTGGACATCACCATGTTCCTTGTTTTTGCAGAATCATTGTCATGTCTGTATGTTAACACCATTGTCGCCAGACCTTATCGTTCTAAGAAATATGATATTGTCCAGGTTTTGATCAGTGACTTAGATGCAAACTATAAGGCAACATTCTTCTGGGTCAAATGTTGATGCCCCACTAAATTAAGGATAAATAACAACCAGGGGGCATGGCCGAACCGCCCGGAAAGATGGCCGCAGCTCCGTGAAGCTCTGCTCGCCGTCGGAGACTTTCCTTCACTACGGGCAGCTGTTTTCTTTTTAAAGAAGTATGCCCTGAAGAATCCGGTGCAAGAACGCGGAGAGAGCAGGTATTTTTCTTTTTTGACTTCATTTAAGCCGTTTACCATGCTGTAGCTCTCCCACGTCGCACACAGCAGCCTCGGCGGTCGCGACCGCCATTTTATGAACTAAGGAGCGTGACAGAGCCAGCTTCTCCTCATTCGGTCGCGCTAGTTGTCTATGGCTCCCTATGTATACAGGAAGCGGAGAAGCTCATTATTATTGTTTTTTATTCCCTTTTTGCACATTTAAGAGTGCTAATGAACTGGGAATGCTGGCACACTATGATATAGAAGCACCAAAGACTTAGACTTTATTTCCTGTCACCTCTGGTAAGCTGTGGAGATACAGAGTACCAGTAGTCTAACTGATAACTTATTCTATGTGAATCTTTTCTTTCTTTTTTTTTTCAGCAGTGAGTTAAAATTCTGGGCTATTTTTGCCATTTAATTCCTTCCACAATAACTGGTTCTGTGCAGTCTCCTACTTTTGGGCCGGGTTGACATCACTGAATAACGCACATCCTTCAGATTTTTTTTCAGTGTGTGGCATTGAGACTTTTCTACAGTGACTTTTGCAATACTCTCCTTATGCTTCTGGAGTCCTCTCTACCCTCTAGTCAGAAGGCTGTCACCTCATCCGCAATCATGCCCTCTGTTCGTGAAGAATCGAATGCTCCTACCAAGTGACAAAAAAAAGATCCTGGATCCCCTACAAAATCTCCTTTACCTTTAACTTTGGAGGACCTTATGGAGGAGATTAAGCAATTGAAACCTTTTGTTATGGAGACTAACGTCACACTTCAACGAATTGAAGAAAAGTGGTCTACTCTGGAGTCCAGAGTGTCAAGTTTATAAGACAAAGAAAGGCAGTAGGGATATAGGACAGTCGCACTAGTATTTATCCGTATAGGTTCATTAGTTAGACCCAGACACTCAACTGTTTGTGATTCTACCGCCAATGAATCACTACACAAAACTACTTAGCACATACAGGACAGGAGTGTCTATTATCTACACGTGTTCTCATTGATAATATCATTAATCTTTTTTAGACACTTCACATTTCCATCATTGGTGATGCCCAGACATCATAATTAATATAGACCAAATATATAAATTATCCAACCCGTAATTACGGGAGTGTACATTAGTAATACACAGGAGTCACAGAATCTTGATGAAAAAATCTTGATTCATTTCTATTCTTTTTGTAGATGTAAACATGAATTCAGCCCAGCCAACGCATTTCATCCTAAAAGGACTTCATCAGGGCTGAAAAGATTAAAACACATACAAAATGTTTTTGAACAGATTTTTGCTTTAAATATACATATTTTCAATCTAAATCACCTAAATAATTTTCATACATTAATCAACAAATAATCAATACAAATAGACTGTGACTCCACCTACACCGATGGATCATATGTACATTCATACAGAATCAGATATCTATAAAAAATATTTCTAATATGCACCAATACATATTGAAGACACAATTTAAATAAGAAACAAAACAATGTGACTTTAAATAGATTCCTACAATACAGATCAGTTTACCATGATAGATTAAGACACTCCACATTTCTTACTGTTGGCAGAAAATCAATTTTCATGACCCCAAATAATATAATCCTATTCCGTAAAACTCACTTGTATGTAAATGCTCATAACAAGGTGTATCATCTCTAGTTAGGCTTTGCATTGTAATTTAGTGGATCCCAGACAATAGTCTGAATAAAATATAAAATACAATGTTTCAGGATCTCTAAAATATTACTTCAATCATATTATGATCAGATAAAGTTCTAATGTGTATAAAATACTTACATCAAAGATGAGTCATCAAATATTCTATGTTCAACTCCAATTTATTTATTCCAACCCTCCATCTTCCTCATCAGAAGTGAATTCATTATGATCAACTAAACAATTTTTTTTATACAAGATAAGACATAACCTATCCACAACACCCAGTGATTAATTATTATACAACCCACACTACCTACAAGACACTTTGAATAAGCTGTTATGTACAGCTCACTCGTGGAAAGAACCACAACAGATACAAATGGTCATCAGTCCACAAAAAAGTATAAAGAATATCTATTATTTACAAACACCATTTGCTACTGGCCCCTTGATAAACAATATTACATGTTTCTAAATACCACATCAACATTAATTCCCCTATTTATACAATATATTAAAAGAACAAAGCCTCAAACACAACTACCACTCTATTATTTGCCCCCAAAAAAAGGAAACAAAGGCCTAGAGCACTTACTTATATTGCTCTTCTATGGATCCAAAGCAACAGCTACCATATACCGGGCTCAGAGTGTAACTGAGCCAAGACATACGATCGTTTTTTAAGCCTGTTGCATGGCCAATACCATTCAAGTATAGAGAAGAACCAATAGGCTTACTTGTAACAAAATAAAAACATATGATTCCACTCTTGTCCATTGAATCAATTCTCCTATCAAATGCATTCTACTAATGTTAACCGAGTTTCTCTTGACATGATGTAAGGTGAAAGTACCCAATTGGTCAATAAATGGGCCAATCATAATCTCTAGCAAAGTAAGAAAACAAGCCTGTTAACTGGCCAATATCATTCAAGGATAGAAAATAACCAATTGGCTTGCTTGTAACGAAATAATGACGTATGGTGTTTCCACTATGGTCCATCCAACCAATCCTCCTATCAAATGCTTGCTACTAAGGTCAACCAAATTCATACAGACAAGATGTGAAAAGAGAATACCCAATTTGTCAATAAAATGGACCAATCGTAACCTGAAGATATCTGTATAGCCAAAATGCGCAGTCCCATCATATTGATAGACAGTCAATCAGAAAGTTGTATTTGCCTTTTTAGCCAATGGTGAAACAATGTTTCGAAGAAACCCCTTTCCCTCATCACACATTGATAGACACCCAATCACAAAGTCGCATTTGCCTTTTTAGCCAATGGTGACACAATGTTTCAAATAAACACCTTCCCCTCATCACACATTGTGACCAATCAAATAAACATTTTCATGTTCTATTATTCAATATTTTCTAATTCAATTATGTTCCCGAGGAAAAGTTAGTTTATATAAAAAAAGGTCTAAATCTAATCCAAAACAAATATAAAATAGTGTCACCTCCCATTCTTAGCTATCTAAATATCCACCTATTACTTATAATTTAATTACATACATATATTGACTACAAAAAACAGAGAAACTTGCGGAAAGAAAAAGTTCCATTATGATAACATATTTAAATGTTCTAAACATAACCATAACATCACACTAAGCTGTCCAATTGTCCTGTCGAGTAACCAATAAAAAATATCATATTTACCTATTTGAACCAATAATGAACAGTGCTTCAAAATGCCACCTTTTCCTCATCCAACCTTATATATGCCTGTAAATGAATAGTGAACAACTTATCCAGCTATCAACTACAGTCCGTGGACATATACAGTTACCACAAAGTACCTGTATCCTGTTTCGACCATAGAAAAACTCCAGTGTACCTCTGATCAAAGAAAGTAGTGAAACTTGTTTTCAATGTTCATTCCTAACTGCACTGTTCTCAAACGACTAATCCATTGGATCCAAAGCAACAGCTACCATCTACCGGGCTCAGAGTGTAACTGAGCCAAGACATACAATCGTTTTTTAAGCCTGTTGCATGGCCAATACCATTCAAGTATAGAGAAGAACCAATAGGCTTACTTGTAACAAAATAAAAACATATGATGTTTCCCCTCTTGTCCATCGAATCAATTCTCCTATCAAATGCATTCTACTAATGTCAACCGAGTTTCTCTTGACATGATGTAAGGTGAAAGTACCCAATTGGTCATTAAATGGGCCAATCATAATCTCTAGCAAAGTAAGAAAACAAGCCTGTTAACTGGCCAATATCATTCAAGGATAGAAAATAACCATTTGGCTTTCTTGTAACGAAATAATGACGTATGGTGTTTCCACTATGGTCCATCCAACCAATCCTCCTATCAAATGCTTGCTACTAAGGTCAACCAAATTCATCCTGACAAGATGTGAAAAGAGAACACCCAATTTGCCAATAAAATGGACCAATCGTAATCTGAAGATATCTGTATAGCCAAAATGCGCAGTCCCATCATATTGATAGACAGTCAATCAGAAAGTTGTATTTGCCTTTTTAGCCAATGGTGAAACAATGTTTCAAAGAAACCTCTTTCCCTCATCACACATTGATAGACACCCAATCACAAAGTCGCATTTGCCTTTTTAGCCAATGGTGACACAATGTTTCAAAGAAACACCTTCCCCTCATCACACATTGTGACCAATCAAATAAACATTTTCACGTTCTATTATTCAATATTTTCTCATTCAATTATATTCCCGAGGAAAAGTTAGTTTATATAAATAAAAGGTATAAATCTAATCCAAAACAAATATAAAATAGTGTCACCTCCCATTCTTAGCTATCTAAATATCCACCTATTACTTATAATTTAATTACATACATATATTGACTACAAAAAACAGAGAAACTTGCGGAAAAGAAAAAGTTTCATTATGATAACATATTTAAATGTTCTAAACATAACCATAACACCACACTAAGCTGTCCAATTGTCCTGTCGAGTAACCAATAAAAAATATAATATTTACCTATTTGAACCAATAATGAACAGTGCTTCAAAAAGCCACCTTTTCCTCATCCAACCTTATATATGCCTGTAAATGAATAGTGAACAACTTATCCAGCTATCAACTACAGTCCGTGGACATATACAGTTACCACAAAGTACTTGTATCCTGTTTCGACCATAGAAAAACTCCAGTGTACCTCTGATCAAAGAAAGTAGTGAAACTTGTTTTCAATGTTCATTCCTAACTGCACTGTTCTCAAACGACTAATCCATTTGGTCTCTTCTTGTCGGAGTTTCAAGATCCTGTCTCCTCCTCTTTCATCCTTATCTACTCTTTGAATACCATGGAATTTGAAACTGCAACAATTTGGATGACTCTCCTTTATATGTTGGGCTAAAGGTGATCGTTCATCATCATTGCAAACTGATCTGCGATGTTCATGGATTCTCAGTTTAAACTGTCTCTTTGTACTTCCTACATATATCTTCGAACAGTTACACACAATCACATAAACCACAAAAACTGTGTTACAATTAATGAACTGTTTAATGTGGCAAGTGCTGCTCGTATTATACGAAAACTCTTTCATTTTGTTCAAACCAAAATTACAAGCTATGCAATTCGCACACGTGAAAAATTCCATCGGTTGTGATGGTAACTAATTTCAATTGGGGGAATCTACAGGTCTCAAATAATTTCTCATGATTTTGTCCCTAATGGTCGGTCCTTTTCTGCATGTGATGTTTGGTCTCTCATGTATGCAGTCTATCAGTCCTGGAACACCCCTTAATAGAGACCAGTTGTTGCACAAAATTTTGTAGAAGAATAAATGATTATCACTAAAGGTAGAAACAAAGCTAAGTCTGTCCGACTGGCTTTTTCTTACTTTCTTCACCAATGTATTAGAGCGTTGAGTGTTTCGAACTCTTTTCTCTGCTTGATTTAGAACCTGTTCCCCATAACCTCTCATTTTCAATCTACTTTTCAAACTATACAAACAAGTATCAAAATCTCTCTTTTCACTGCAATTTCCTCTGACCCTGATCATCTCACCATAAGATATCCCATTAGTTACATTATGAGGATGTGCACTGTCTGCTCTCAAAATATTGTTAGTGGCCGTCTCTTTTCGATACAATATACTTTGAATGTTGTTGTCAGAAATATATAGCTCCACATCCAACAAAGTTATTCTATTGGGATGATGGCACATAGTGAAAGTAACATTATGACCATTGTTGTTGAGATACTCAAAATAGTCCTCCAGGTCTCCTGTGCTACCTGTCCAAATAATCAAGATACTGTCAATAAAATGACCCCAGAAAAAAATGCAGTCCATCCATTTACCTCCCGATGTTGCCCAGGCATGCTCCCTCTCAAACCATCCCATAAATAGGTTGGCATACGAGGGAGCAAACCTGGACCCCATCGCTGTGCCCTGTATTTGCTGGTACCACTGTCCATCAAACAAAAAGTAGTTGTTGGTAAGAATCAAATAGCTAATCTCAATGATACAGTATCGGCTATATCTACATAACAGATGATTAATAAATACCTCTTTTGGTCTCCGCTCATTGGTTACTAAAACAAAAAGCATAAACCCTCCAAGGATTCTACGATGGTTTTCCAGCCCCCAAGACTGTTTTTCCCTTTCCTGTTTATTATCGTACATAGTATTTTACCATTGTCATTATATAAGATAAGTTGGTATATGACATGAAGTTACTATATGGAATAAGCCAGTATATGACAGAAAGTTTATTATGTGATATATATACAGAGATGTACTACATATTTTCTTATTTTTCATTTTCCTTCCTTCTTCTCTTCCCTTTTCTTCTCTTCTCTATCTTCTTCTGTTTCTCTTCCTTTTTCTTTTCTTTTTTTCATTGCAAAATACAAAAATGCAATTTCGTAAGTACAGAATTATGATATTATCTTAAAAAGTTTATTGTACAACTTATCTCTACTTTATTTTGAATACTATTTCTTTATTGCAATTATTCTATTTCATAACCTGGCTTTTCATTTTAAACAAAAGATAATTCTGTATACATTTGTATTACACTTTAATAAAGATTTTATTAAACAAAAAAAAGGATAAATACTAACCGATATGCATATTTAATCAAAGGAGTGTAGTCTGCATTGGCGTCTTTCTCCCCTATATGTCCTTAAAGACAACATCAAAAACGTACACTTTGATGTCCGTAATCTAGGTCAAACATTCGCCCAGATCACAGACGCAGATCTGAGATCCAGATGAGCACTGCACCAGATTCATGAACTGGTGCCAGGATTGTGTTCTCTCATAGACACAATCTCCTAGCTCTTGGCCTTATGCTCGAAATAGTTGACAAGCTACTCCAAACAGACAACAAATCCTGCTGTCCAGGTATGCACACGACCTCCGAAACTCATGCTTATTGTTTATTCAACTGCTAGAACTAGTATAGCGCTTAGAGATAGCACAAGAGCTATACATTTTGATGTTACGATTTTTCCCTGTTTGAAAAGCTTTGCTGCTTTTTATTATCTTCTGTGATGTTACCAATATTATGTGCACTAGACCCTGGCATTTAAAAAAAACAATTTTAAAATAAATATGTAAAAATTCATATTCCGTTTCTAGTGATCTTGAGTGTGTAAATCATTAATGAATGATTGTTTGGATTACCATTGCTCCCTATTAGTAACCCAAAAGCATTGACACCACCTCATTTATATCTTGGGTGGGGTTTTGAGGGGCTACAATAACCTGTCTTTCACATTCAATGCTGGTGCATTGAACTACATGGGTGTGAAAACAAACCTTGTAGAACTGAGCCACAGGCTCAGTTTAGGCAACACCAAGATACAATAGTAGTATTTTAATCTGTACTCTGATTTTCTACCTAGTATAGCAAGGCTTGTCACTGTGAAAATAGCTTTTATGGCCTGGTCACTGTAGGACATGCTAACATTAATTTTCTATATGCCCCACTTTTAAATACATGCATCCTACATTGCGGGCTATAGGGCTCACAGAAGGGTGACTTAATAATATTTAAAAGTCAACCTTTTACCTGTCAAACTGGTCGTACTGCGTGTTTTGCACTGCAGCAGTCAGACCGCACATGGTAGACCTGTGGCCAATATTCAAATACACAAATGGTGATGCACCAATGGATTAGGAGTCCATTTATATATGAGTCCAATCAGAGTAGAATATAATCCAAAAATGTCTTTATTTTCTGTTTTCTTTGATTATATGGAACAAACAGCCAACGCGTTTTGTTCACCACCTGTGAACTTCGTCCGGGATGCAAAAAATACATAGAATCACGTATTTATACATTATACATTAGACACAAAACTATGACACTGAACACACATCACCAATTAACAAACATCTAATATTACATATAAATACCTTATATAACACTCATAAAAGGACAGAAAGGGATTCTTACAAAGAAATACAAAACCACCAAACCTATCCCTTCTCCAATTAAAAAATGGCTGGAAACCATTAGTCATCAATTAATACATGTCAAGACATGCGAAACTTTTTGCTTTCCTATGTTAGTAGTGCTATAATTCTCACCATGCAAAAGATAACATTGGTATGATATGTCATAACATTCACCCAGGGTATTTGTGCCCCATCTATTAGTCTATTTCTAATTTGCAAACCTTGGCCAATGTAAAGGCCTAATTAATCACAATAGCACTAGGCATTGGGTGGTGGGATGTATTTAAGGAAAAAATGTGCATATGTTTATCAATAAAATAACACAGTCATAATATCTATCCATAATTATCCTTGGCCTAAATCAAATAATATATTCTTTCCTACTCATCATAGTAGAAGTAACCCATACCGATTGAAGTGGTAAATCCGTCAGGCATGATCTTCACCCGATATAGTCAAGAAACAGCAAATGAAAAGGAGCGTTCAATTCTATACAGGATTATCTGTTACAAAAATCAACAGTTGGTTAAACTTTTCTCCAGCAATAGATCAAGCAGTCAAGGGACCGGCAGTTTAATGGAAGGTTGGAGCACTATACTAGCAATTGAAGTGATGTGGAATTACTTGAAAAGAGTTGGCTGAAGAATATAATCTTTCTGGCGTAGTAAATTCCGGAGTGGCATATTTTATTTTGTTGATGAGGGCATCTGGGGATCACGCGGTCTGGAATGATTTAGCATTGGTTTCTGGTTCTGTTGCTTACATGGGACCGGATGCTCTATTGAAGGTTTACCTACTTAGTTTCCATTGCAGCGGAGGGTTACGGGAGTTACAACGGCTTGATAATAGTTTCCAATCATGGGACAGGAAATCCTACGGAGGGCTCTGCTTTGAAGCGACTTAAAGACACACAAACATTTTTGACACAGTGAGGAGGTGATTGGATAGAATTAGTTAACTGGGCACGCGATTCATAACGATTTGGCTACAAGTTTCCGTTCACCTGACCAGATGGTTCGAGTGGGGCTCCGTGTTGCAGCTACTCGCAGTTGGCGAATGACACTCTAAGTTTGAATTGTTGAGGACTACTTCAGTTTAGAGTTTTACTAGTTCTTTTTGTAATATAGGGTGTCCTCTCTGGTCCGGCAGACCTGTGATTGGCTGGAAGAGGAGTTAGTGTTTTCGAGAGCTGAGAGAGTAGAACTACTACTTAATTACCATTGCAGCAGAAGGTTGCGTGAGTTACAACGGTCTGATAATAGTTTCCGATCATGTGACAGGATATCCTACTGAGGGCTCTGCTTTTAAGTGACTTAAAGACACTCAAAAAATAAGATACCTGAGGTTCTAAATTGTTGATATCGGCATCGGATTAGAGGACAGCTCTCTGGTCCGGCGGACTGGCGATTGGCTGGATGAAAAGTTAGTGTTTTCTAGAGTTAAGAGAGCTGACCCACTACTCTATTACCATTGCAGCAGAGGGTTACGTGAGTTACAACGGTCTGATAATAGTTTTCGATCAAATGACAGGATATCCTACGGAGGGCTCTGCTTTGAAGCGACTTAAGGAGACACACACCAAAAAAAGACACTTGAGGTTCAAATTGTCCATGTTGGCATCGGATTGGAGGAGAGCTATTCTTAGGATAATAAATGGTTTCCTCTCTGGTCCGGCGTGGCAGTGATTGGCCAGAATGAAGGTCAGATGAAAAGAATGGGCGATCGAACCTCATTAATATATGCATGATGTAACAAGTGATGTGATTGGTACTTCCATAAAATGGACCAGAGAGGGAACAGTTTTTTGGGAAGGTTGTGATTGGTGGAGAAATGGGTATAAATAAGGTGGCTTAGATGACCTGAAAGCTAGGCATGAACTCAAAGGACATTAAAACCAGGAAGCAGAAAGGATGAAGGTCAGTACTGGGAACTATATTGTCCTGGGTAGATAGCCTAGGCTATTGACTGGAGGATACTTTAGTGGTGTTTTTAAACCCATGGTCTTGTGAATGTGAGGTCCGACAGTGCTTGGGACTCACATGTAATGTGTTCACTAGCTTACTCTTTTTGGAAAGGAATTTATGCAATAGACTAATGGACATTTATGTCTTGTTTATTAAACAAATTTTGTTGTTGAGGGTATTAAATAGGATACTGAACAAATCCTTTTGTTATAGATAAGATGGGAGCGCAAAACGCCATCTAGTGGTACAAAATTGTATTCATGAGGATTTATGAAATAATAACAGGCGCCAACACTGGGTGGATGACAACATTGCAAAATTGATCAAGTGAGTGGTACAACATTTGGGCCGGGGAAGTTTACCAGGGAAGAAGAAGGACAATGTGGATTATGTTTAGCCCTAAAAAATAATTTTCAGAAACACTGGGTTCTGGAATTGGGAGAGAGGGGCTTTCAGGGATAGCATGATATTACCTGATCTCCATACACATGCCAAATGTTTTCCAAACATGGGAACTTTTGGGATGTTAGGCTACTGATGGAATTATTTAATGAATTTGAGAATTTAATTATTCTGAGATTGTTACCTGATCTTTATACAGAGGGCAAATGCCTGTGAATAATGAATTTAATGGTTTCAAAGATGTATTAATTATGATTGTAAATGGACTATGACTCGCGTCATGATGGTGGAAACACCTAGTGAATGGATTATATTAGAATGTATATAGGTAGGGAGTCTTACTGGGGTGCATTTAAATGTTTTTTGTGGGAAAATGGTTAACGGGTGAATGGGTAGAGCAGTACGTTTTGTACGTATAAAACATCATTGGTGATATGTATGTTTTAAATTTTAGGCCCTGGTGAAGTCCCACAAGCATGAAACGCGTTGGCTGGGCTGAATGGATTGATTCTGTCAAATTGGCATTTTTTTAATAAAATTGCATTCAAAGCAACACGCAAGACTCCTGAATAACTTTTATTCATTACATCATGACTGCTTGATCTATTGCTGGAGAAAAGTTTAACCAACTGTTGATTTTGTAACAGACAACCCTGTATAGAATTGAATGCTCCTTTTCATTTGTTGTTTCTTGACCCTGTGTTGGGTTGGCCTCTTGGCAATGGGGTCACAAAAGAAGAGCGTTGGAGTAAACAAATTTTGTATTAATTACACACCAGTGCGCCGTTTGAAGCCCACATTGCCAGTGTGCTGTTTTCTAGTATTCACCCAATGTACGTTTGATCCCTTATTCACAATGTATCCTCAATTCTCCTGCTGATGTCAATAGTCCACTCAAGGTAGACCTGTAGCCATGTGTGCACTGCCACAGTAGTGAATGAACCAATAGCTGCTACAGTCCACCACTGGCATTTAAATTTCAGTCCCTGGGTGCACTTTCTAACCTCACATACTAGGGTCTTACAGACAGGTTAAATCTGCCAATCAGGAATAAGCCAATTTAACCATATTTAAAGGGGAAGCATAGGCCCTTTACTCTTGGTTAACAGTGGTAAAGGGCACAGAGTTGTGAAACTAGCAAAAATAGGGTCAAGAAAAAGGTCCAAAGTCTGGGTGACCACACAGAAAAGGCATATAACCTACGCTTACCCCTTATTTGCTTTCTTCCACTATTTACATACTTTGAAAAAAATGGTCTCTCTTGTAATACCTGTTGCAGATTTTATTAAACGTAGGGTAGCTCTTAGGAAAAGCTACTTGGAACAAACTCCTACACTTAAAGCAATAGGTTTTGTCCTCACTTTTTATTATCATACTGCTTGCAACGTTTTTCATCTACTGCAAAAACTCCAAATTGTTTACATTCATGACTATCCTGATTGACTGCTTTAACCCATGAGTCTGATTGTTCAATTGCTTTAGAAGTGGTGATTACTTCCTGTAATTTAAGGTCACTCATTGCCCACAAGGTGATCTGGATTTTATTTAATTGTCATTGACTATGTGATGATCTATGTTCACCTCATCCACTGACACACCAAAGTCACAGGAATTTGCTAAATCCCCTCAGTGCAGTGAGAAAATAATTGAGTGTTTCATTGGGTTTTTGTGCATAAGTGTAAAAGTGATTTATTTTCCAAAGTTATAATTATGGAAGTCTTGAACATGCGTTTTAGTTTTCTCATGGCTTCATCAAAATCATTCAAATCCCCTTGAACTTTGGCAGAAAGTGGTGTAGGTGAAGCCCTAAAGATTTTCTTTCCTTCTGAAACTAGGCAATGCAGCAAGATGCACTATTTCCACTCAACTGGACTTGTGTTGGCTTCAAATAGACTAAGTACATTAGAAAGTCTACCTTTCATCTTTTGCAATGTATGGAGGAATCCCCTTTGCATTCGAGAAATGTCTGTGGGGTGTCAAATTGCATACTGTGGGACAATATGATATGAAAGAATGAAAAGAAAACACTATGTGAGAAGTTGGCCTGGCATATGCTGTCCACTAATTATAGTGGGCACCTTGCACCAGTCCAAACAACCCCTTATTGGAGATAGGTTAAAGACAACCTTATTGAAAGCTATCCTAGTGGTAGCTATGGAGAGCAGCCTTCAGGCTAAGTCTTGAAGGAATGTAAAGCAGCTTGTTTTACCAGTCTATAATCTCTTGAGTGATCAAATGAAAGAGCACCACACCAGGTATATATTCAAAATATATGTATTTATTGCTAAACACACCCCTCTAGTCTCTTTATGAGGCTAGAGTTCGAAGTACATAAGTTAGAAGTTATTTAAACACAGTAATAGCACAAATACACGTTTGGGCCCTAGGGGCGTACCAAACCATATACCAATAAAGTGGTATAAGAACCACGACTGAACTAGACACTAGGCCTAGAGCCTCTAGAAGTGCTTGGACCACAAGGAACCACCCAAGGTAGTGACACAGGGGACCCACGGGGGACGCGTGCAGTGTAAATACACAACCGCGATACGCCGTTGACTTCTATGGAGAAAGTCGCGATCAGGAAATTAAAGAAAGGGACACTTAAAGGAGGACTTGGAGCAAACCCTTTGAGAACTAGTACTTTGAAGAGTCTCTACCCACGGGAGCACCGGAGTACTCGTGTTACCTCACCCAGGAAGCCGGGTGCATAGGTGCCTTTCGGGGTCGGGTTTCGTCGTCGATTTGAATGGCGATCTGCTGCAAAGTGCTGCTGGCGACCAAGTGGAAAGTGTCCGGGTGGATCCAAGAGTGGATCGGAGATCTGAAGTACCTGAAAGCAGAGGGGACAGAGGCTGGGTCACTAGCCAGTGACCAGGAAGGCGATGGACAGATGCCCACCGATGTCGAGTGCTTCAGGTGCATTGATGGTCGTCTTGACTCTTCAGCCACGAGGTCCAGGAGGCGTTGTCGGCGACCAGAAGCAGGATTCGGGCTGGCACACGATGTCTGTCGAGTGCTGAGGTGTCAGCGACCGGATTGGACCCAACAAGCCTTGGCAACGGCAAGTCTTGATGACGATGAAGATCGTCGATGGTGCAGACCAGCAAGGTCTGGGGAACTCACCCAGCAAGGGTAAATGAGGGCAGGCCTGGAGCAACCAGGATGCCCAAGAAGAAAAAGATTGGCCTTTGTTAAGGGCTACTAGCCAACGGGCTAGCGACCGCGAAGGAGCCTCAAGACGTCACACGTGGATCTGGCTCACAGGACACTCGTGGAGTGGAGGCCAGTGATCTTCGGTGAAGTTGGTGCTGGAGGCTAGGGCTACTCGGAGGCCAAAGCACGATTTCGTGGGAGACCCAGAAGAGGATGCACTTGCAAATGTGCTTGGTGTCCAGGGATCACGGTCTCACGTTACCCACGATAGCTACGGGCCTCAGCTTTGCTGGGGACTCAGGGTAGCCTCGGGGAAGTCTGAGAATCCACCTCTGGTGATGCGAAGACTTCGGCGTCCAACGGGAGCTCCAGAAATGCAGACCGGACAGATGCGTCTTTGGTGCCTGCCAAGCAGGGGAGTCACTCCTTGACCCCAAGGGAGATTCTTCTGTCCTCTAATCTTGAGTAGAGCGTCAAAGGTCCAGGATTCTGTTTCAGAGTTTCGTCCAGGGATAATCTAAAGTCCTAAGGACTGGGTTCCTATACTTATACCAAGTTTAGGGGTTGGACTACTCTGTGGCCCCACCTATGGGTGGGTCAGGGCAGAGGGGTGGCTACACCCCTTTCCCTTTGTCCAGTTCGCGCCAAAGCAGGGGCTGCAAGCCCCTGATCCAGTTTGAACTGGGGTATGCACAGGGACACCAAATGTGCCCCCAGTGCAGGACTTCAAAGCACCCGAAAGTGCTCCCGCCCAGCCCCAATACACATTATCCTGTCTGGGGAGGTGGTCACACCTCCCTGGGACAGGAAACCTATTGTCCAGGCCTCCCCTGCCGGAGTTCCGTCCAGCAGCAGGAGGCCAGACTCGTGTCTGTGGCAGCAGCATCCATTTTGTGATGCCAGGGCTTTGGAAAGAAGTTACCGGGCTAGCCAGAGTTAACATGTCTTTCCCTCTAGAAGGGTGGAATGCTACCCCGCCACCAGAATTGGCGGGGGGTAGTATTCCAAGATGTTTGACACCAAACACGACATGTTTAGGTGCAGCCATTCCAAAGTTAGCATTTAACGCGAGGTTATAATGCGCTTAAGAGTATATGGTCAGGCTGCACTACAAACACCATCAGAGAAGGGTCTCCGAACGCTGCAGAGGGGCCCTGCTCATGCAGGGGCACCCTCTCACATAGGAACCATGCACTCTGCCTTCAGGATTGATAAGGCCTGCCTTAGGAGTGACTTATAGGTTTATATGTGTGTATGTATTTAGTGATATAGGTAACCTATATCACAGTAAGGGGTGCATGCACCACCTTACCCAGGCTGCAGTATCAGACCTGTGGTGTCAGTTTGGATGGCTTTCCAGGGGTGGCATAATATATGCTGCAGCCCCTGGTAGGCCTCTGAGGTACCTATGCCCTTGGTACATAGTATACCATATACTAGGGACTTATAAGGGCACTCCAGATTCCAATCAGTGATGTGCCTAAGGAACATGGAAACCATTTTAGAGAGGAAGCAGCTAGGCTGGGGTTCTGATTAGCAGGGCCCCAGCCAGACTAATGTCGAAAAACAGTGAAGCATCAGCAAAAGTGGGGGTACCCATGTGAAGCAGATCCTACTCTCCTACACAACCCCCCAAACGTAGGGACATTAAACTAACCTTGCCCAGTTAAGTCTTCATGTTCTAAGTGGAAGTACCTAGAGAGTCCATCTGCATTGGCATGGTTACTCCCAGGTCTATGTTCCACTGTAAAGTCCATCCCCTGTAGGGAAATGGACCACCTAAGCAGTTTGGGGTTTTCACCCTTCATTTGTTTTAGCCATAGGAGGGGCTTATGGTCTGTCTGAACCAGGAAGTGTGTACCAAACAAGTATGGCCTCAACTTCTTCAGAGCCCAGACCACAGCAAAGGCCTCCCTCTCTATGGCTGACCAACGTTTCTCTCTAGGGGTCAGCCTTCTGCTAATGAAAGCTACTGGCTGATCCTGACCTTGTTCATTCAATTGTGACAGTACAGCCCCTACCCCCAATTCAGATGCATCAGGTTGAACAATGAACTTCTTGGAGTAATCAGGACTCTGTAGAATGGGAGCAGTGCACATGGCCTGCTTCAGGTCATCAAATGCCTTTTGACAGCTAACTGTCCACTGAACCTTTTGGGCATTTTCTTAGAAGTTAAGTCATTCAGGGGTGTCACTATTGATCCATACCCCTTGACAAATCTCCTATAGTACCCAGTCAGGCCTAAGAAGGCTCTCACCTGAGTCTGGGTAGTGGGAGCAGTCCAGTCCATGATAGTCTGGATCTTGCTCTGCAAAGGTTGAACCTGGCCTCCACCCACAAGGTGGCCCAGGTACACAACCTGACTCTGCCCTATCTGGCAGTTAGTGGCCTTGATAGTCAGGCCTGCCTTTTGCAGGGCCTGTAAAACATTCCTGAGGTGGACCAGGTGATCCTCCCAGGTGGAGCTAAAGACAGCAATATCATCTAGATATGCTGCACTATAGGCTTCCAGACCTGTGAGAACTGTATTCACCAACCTCTGGAAAGTGGCAGGTGCATTCTTCAGACCAAAGGGCATCACCACAAATTGATAATGCCCACTAGGGGTTGAGAATGCTGTTTTGGGCTTTGCAGTATCAGCTAGTCTGATCTGCCAGTAGCCAGCTGTCAAGTCAAATGTGCTGAGATATTTGGCTGAGGCCAAAGTATCTATGAGCTCATCTGCCCTTGGTATTGGATGGGCATCAGTCCTAGTGACTGCATTGAGACCCCTGTAGTCCACACAAAACCTCATCTCTCTTTTTCCACCACTGGTGTGAGGTTTTGGTACAAGGACCACTGGACTAGCCCAAGGGCTATCTGAGGGTTCAATAACTCCCAACTCCAACATTTTCTGGACTTCAGTCCTGATACAGTCCCTGACATGGTCAGGTTGCCTATAAATCTTATTTTTAATAGGCAGACTGTCCCCAGTGTCCACTTCATGAGTGCACCAGGTGGTCTGACTGGGTGTCAGTGAAAACATGTGTCTAAACTGATTGAGAACCTGTCTACAATCAGTTTGTTGCTGGGTAGTGAGGCTGCCTGCCAAGGCTACACCATCTACTGACCCATCGTCAGGGTTCTGTGAGAGCAGGTCAGGGAGTGGGTCACTCTCTTCCTCCTGCCCTTCATCAGTAGCCATGAGCAAGCCCATGTCTGCCCTGTCCACATATGGTTTTAACCTGTTGACATGGAGAACCCTGTGGGGACTCCTGGGTGTTCCTAGGTCTACTAAGTAGGTAACCTCACCCTTCTGTTCAACAATAGTGTGGGGTCCACTCCATTTGTCTTGGAGAGCTGCTGGGGCCACTGGCTCCAACACCCACACCTTCTGTCCTGGCTGGTAAAGTCAGTACAGCCTTTTGGTCATGCCAAGCTTTCTGAAGTTCCTGGCTAGCCTCAAGGTTTTTAGTTGCCTTTTTCATGTATTCAGCCATCCGGGAGCGGAGACCAAGTACATAGTCCACTATGTCTTGCTTTGGGGGCTTGAGAGGTAACTCCCATCCTTCCTTCACCAAGCACAATGGACCCCTGACAGGGTGACCAAACAAAAGTTCAAAAGGGCTGTAGCCAACCCCTTTGAGGCACCTCCCTGTATGCAAATAAAAGGCAGGGCAAGAGTATGTCCCATCTTCGCCTAAGCTTTTCTGGGAGCCCTTTAATCATGCCCTTCAAGGTTTTGTTGAATCTCTCAACTAAACCATTGCATTGTGGGTGATAGGGTGTGGTGAACTTGTAAGTCACTCCACACTCCTTCCACATTGCTTTTAAGTAACCAGACATGAAGTTTGCACCCCTGTCTGATACAACCTCCTTAGGAAAGCCCACTTTTGAGAAAACTCCCAGGAGGGCTCTTGCCACCACAGGTGCTGTAGTGGTCCTAAGGGGAATAGCCTCTGGGTACCTGGTGGCATGATCCACTACCACCAGGATAAACCTGTGCCCAGATGCTGTTTGGGGATCCATGGGACCAACAATATCAATCCCCACTCTTTCAAAGGGCACCCCCACCACAGGTAGTGGTATCAGGGGGCCTTTGTAGTGCCACCTGCCTTGCCACTGGCCTGGCAGGTTACACAGGAGCGACAAAACTCCTTGGTGTCTTCAGACATGTGGGGCCAGTGAAAGTGAGGGACAATTCTGTCCCAAGTCTTGTTCTGGCCCAGGTGACCTGCCAAGGGAATATCATGGGCTAGGGTCAATAGGAAGCCCCTGAACTTCAGAGGTATAACCAACCTCCTGGTAGCACCAGGTTTGGGGTCTCTACTCTCTGAGTACAGGAGTCCATCATCCCAATAACTGTATGGGGACCACTAGCTTTCCCAGCAGCCTCAGCAGCAGCTTGCTGTCTGAGGGGTTCAAGGGAGGGGCAGCTCTGCTGCTCCTGGCTCAGATCTGCCCTAGAAGGTCCCCCTGTCCCCAAGAACTCAACCTGGTCAGGTTCAAGTTCCTCTGGGACAGTTCCTTCTTCAGGACTGAGATCATCCCCCTCAAGGGACTGATCTTCTTCCTGAGCCAAGGGGGAAGGCACTGCCTTAACCCTACTACTACTCCTCTTGGAAGGCACTTGGTCCATTCTTCCAGAATCCAAGGCCTGTTCAGTGCTAGACATTTTGGCTTGTGACCTGGTCACAGCAAACACATCTGCAGGGATCCCCAGCATTTCTGCATGGGTCCTGAGCTCCACTTCTGTCCAAGCAGAAGTCTCTAAGTCATTGCCAAGCAAGCATTCGACTGGTAGGTTTGCACTCACCACAACCTTCTTAAGGCCAGTTACCCCTCCCCAGGAGAAGTTAACAACTGCCAGAGTATGGTCTGTTCTGACATTGCTAGCATTGGTCACTTGGTACATCTCACCAAGAATAACTTGCCCAGGATTCACAAGGTCTTGTGTCACCATTGTGACACTTGCCCCTGTGTCCCTAAATGCCAAAGCCTCTCGTCCATTGATTAAAGGCTGTTGTCTGTACTTGCCCAGATTACTGGGACTCACAGAGGAGGTCACATCCATGCCTCCATCACAGACTAACACAGCCTGAGTCAGTTCTCTGACTAGGTCAGAGCCCAACTCAGTACCCAGGGTGAACCCCACTAAACCCTTGGCTGGAGCACTCCCACCAACTGTACTAGAGGGAGCAGGTGCCTTAGGGGCATTGGTGGGTGCTGGACTTGAGTCTTTGGACTTGGTGCAATCACTGGTCCAGTGGGTCTTTTGCTTACAGACCTTGCACCATGGTTTTCTTTGGCCTTTCCCTTTTGTAGACTGTGAATCCCCACCTGAAGAAGATTTTTTGGGGCCTGATGAAGACTTTTGATCTTTACCCTTCTCCCCACCGTTTTCAGAGTTCTTAGCATCTTGCTTCTTGGTTTCCCCACCTTGGTTCTGTACCTTCTGCTTCACCCTGGTTCTGACCCATTTGTCTGCCTTCTTTCCCAATTCTTGGGGAGAGGTCAGATCAGAGTCTACCAGGTATTGATGCAACAGCTGATTTTGACAGTTATTAAGAATCTGCTCCCTCATTATCAGATTGTACAATCCTGAGAAGTCACACACCTTACTGCCCATCAACCAGCCTTCCAGAGCCTTGGCAGAACAATCCACATAGTCTACACAGTCTTGAGTCTGTGCTTTTGGGTATCTCTGAACTTCAACCTGTACTGTTCAGTGGTTAGGCCAAACCCATCAATAAGAGCACTCTTCAAGACCTTGTAATTATCAGCATCCTCCTCTCTAACAGTGAGGAGCTTATCTCTACCTTTGTCTGCAAAGGAGAGCCACAAGATTGCTGCCCACTGCTCCTGAGGGACCTTCTGTACTTTACAGGCCCTCTCTAGAGCAGTTATCCATTTGTGGATGTCATCCCCATTCTGATAGGGAGGGACAATCTTGCTCAGGTTCCTATGGTCATAGGACCTTTCCCTATCTCTAGGGATATGGCTGCCACCATGGGACTCTAGTCCCAACTTTCTTTTCTCTCTAAAGAGATCTAGGGACTCCCTGTCTAAGGCTACTTGCTTCCTTCTGAGTTCAAGCTGAGCTTCCTCATATTGAATCAGCCTCTTTCTTCTCTCATGAGAGGATTCCCTCCTATGAGATGAGACAGAGCTCCCTATTGAGGTGCCAGAGTGGTTAGACTCCTGAGAAGGAGATCTAGACTTTCTGGGCACACTCATAATCCTTCCTGGGGGACAAAGAGGGCATCATCCTGATCATCCTCTTCATCTTCCACAGGAGGGATTGGGTTATCCAGGTCAGGGTCATTGTCACCCTCCTGGCCAGTTTCAGAGGGGGCTGGGGGTATTGGTACCCCTGGCCCCTTCCTCATCTTCTGCCCCACCCTCAGCTCCTACCCCTTCAGTCCCCAAGGGCTTACTAAGGTCATAAGCCACCAACAACTCTTTAAGGTGTTGGGTGGTGGGACTTTGGCCTGTCCTTAATTTCCTCAAGTTACATAATGCTCTCAATTCCAAGAATGGGAGGGTATCATACTTGGAGGCAAGAAGCCCAGTGGCTTCTGGTATGGATTCTGTAGATCCTACCTTTAAAGACATTACTAGTGTGGTGTGGTGTATGCACTACCTACTCTAGTGTGGCCTACTAAACTCTCTTGAGTTGTAGAAAGGGTGTGCAATCCCTTAACACACAACTCTAAGTTCAGTAGAACCTACTGTATTCTAAGCTTAAATTATATGTACCTTAGGTACCTTTAGTGGTTTTCAGTTGATCAATTCAATTGAGATTATCTGGTAAAACAATAGCAAGCTGGAATCCCACACGCTGCACACCAATGTGAGAAGTTGGCCTGGCATATGCTGTCCACTAATTATAGTGGGCACCTTGCACCAGTCCAAACAACCCCTTATTGGAGATAGGTTAAAGACAACCTTATTGAAAGCTATCCTAGTGGTAGCTATGGAGAGCAGCCTTCAGGCTAAGTCTTGAAGGAATGTAAAGCAGCTTGTTTTACCAGTCTATAATCTCTTGAGTGATCAAATGAAAGAGCACCACACCAGGTATATATTCAAAATATATGTATTTATTGCTAAACACACCCCTCTAGTCTCTTTATGAGGCTAGAGTTCGAAGTACATAAGTTAGAAGTTATTTAAACACAGTAATAGCACAAATACACGTTTGGGCCCTAGGGGCGTACCAAACCATATACCAATAAAGTGGTATAAGAACCACGACTGAACTAGACACTAGGCCTAGAGCCTCTAGAAGTGCTTGGACCACAAGTAACCACCCAAGGTAGTGACACAGGGGACCCACGGGGGACGCGTGCAGTGTAAATACACAACCGCGATACGCCGTTGACTTCTATGGAGAAAGTCGCGATCAGGAAATTAAAGATAAGGGACACTTAAAGGAGGACTTGGAGCAAACCCTTTGAGAACTAGTACTTTGAAGAGTCTCTACCCATGGGAGCACCGGAGTACTCGTGTTACCTCGCCCAGGGAAGCCGGGTGCAATGGTGCCTTTCGGGGTCGGGTTTCGTCGTCGATTTGAATGGCGATCAGCTGCAAAGTGCTGCTGGCGACCAAGTGGAAAGTGTCCGGGTGGATCCAAGAGTGGATCGGAGATCTGAAGTACCTGAAAGCAGAGGGGACAGAGTCTGGGTCACTAGCCAGTGACCAGGAAGGCGATGGACAGATGCCCACCGATGTCGAGTGCTTCAGGTGCGTTGACAGTCATCTTGACTCTTCAGCCACGAGGTCCAGGAGGTGTTGTCGGCGACCAGGAGCAGGATTCGGGCTGGTACACGATGTTTGTCGAGTGCTGAGGTGTCAGCGACCGGATTGGACCCAACAAGCCTTGGTAACGGCAAGTCTCGATGAAGATGAAGATCGTCGATGGTGCAGACCAGCAAGGTCTAGGGAACTCACCCAGCAAGGGTAAGTGAGGGCAGGCCTGGAGCAACCAGGATGCCCAAGAAGAAAAAGATTGGCCTTTGTTAAGGGCTACTAGCCAACGGGCTAGCGACCGCGAAGGAGCCTCGAGACGTTGCACGTGGATCTAGCTCACAGGACACTCGTGGAGTGGAGGCCAGTGATCTTCGGTGCAGTTGGTGCTGGAGGCTAGGGCTACTCGGAGCCCAAAGCTCGACTTCATGGGAGACCCAGAAGAGGATGCACTTGCAAATGTGCATGGTGTCCAGGGATCACGGTCTCACGTTACCCACGATAGCTACGGGCCTCAGCTTTGCTAGGGACTCAGGGTAGCCTCGGGGAAGTCTGAGAATCCACCTCTGGTGATGCGAAGACTTCGGCGTCCGACGGGAGCTTCAGAAATGCAGACCGGACAGATGTGTCTTTGGTGCCTGCCAAGCAAGGGAGTCACTCCTTGACCCCAAGGGAGATTCTTCTGTCCTCTAATCTTGAGTAGAGCGTCGAAGGTCCAGGATTCTGTTTCAGAGTTTCGTCCAGGGATAATCTAAAGTCCTAAGGACTGGGTTCCTATACTTATACCAAGTTTAGGGGTTGGACTACTCTGTGGCCCCACCTATGGGTGGGTCAGGGCAGAGGGTGGCTACACCCCTTTCCCTTTGTCCAGTTCGCGCCAAAGCAGGGGCTGCAAGCCCCTGATCCGGTTTGAACTGGGGTATGCACAGGGACACCAAATGTGCCCCCAGTGCAGGACTTCAAAGCACCCGAAAGTGCTCCCGCCCAGCCCCAATACACATTATCCTGTCTGGGGAGGTGGTCACACCTCCCTGGGACAGGAAACCTATTGTCCAGGCCTCCCCTGCCGGAGTTTCGTCCAGCAGCAGGAGGCCAGACTCATGTCTGTGGCAGCAGCATCCATTTTGTGATGCCAGGGCTTTGGAAAGAAGTTACCGGGCTAGCCAGAGTTAACATGTCTTTCCCTCTAGAAGGATGGAATACTACCCCCGCCGCCAGAATTGGCGGGGGGGAGGTAGTATTCCAAGATGTTTGACACCAAACACGACATGTTTAGGTGCAGCCATTCCAAAGTTAGCATTTAACGCGAGGTTATAATGCGCTTAAGAGTATATGGTCAGGCTGCACTACAATCAGCATCAGAGAAGGGTCTCCGAACGCTGCAGAGGGGCCCTGCTCATGCAGGGGCACCCTCTCACATAGGAACCATGCACTCTGCCTTCAGGATTGATAAGGCCTGCCTTAGGAGTGACTTATAGGTTTATATGTGTGTATGTATTTAGTGATATAGGTAACCTATATCACAGTAAGGGGTGCATGCACCACCTTACCCAGGCTGCAGTAGCAGACCTGTGGTGTCAGTTTGGATTGCTTTCCAGGGGTGGCATAATATATGCTGCAGCCCCTGGTAGGCCTCTGAGATACCTATGCCCTTGGTACATAGTATACCATATACTAGGGACTTATAAGGGCACTCCAGATTCCAATCAGTGATGTGCCTAAGGCACATGGAAACCATTTTAGAGAGGAAGCAGCTAGGCTGGGGTTCTGATTAGCAGGGCCCCAGCCAGACTAATGTCGAAAAACAGTGAAGCATCAGCAAAAAGTGGGGGTACCCATGTGAAGCAGATCCTACTCTCCTACACACTACACAACAGGGAGGTATGCTGTGATCAATGAAAATTCACAATATTATGATAACAGTATGAATGAAATAAGATGTATAACATTATCATATACAGTCCTTGTGTGTATACACAACTGAAGAATCTGTTATATAGTTATGTAGTATGCATAGCTATAATCCAATAATTCAGAGGAAAGTAGGGAAATAGTGGTTGTTTTACAATTACTGTTTTCACTTTGAATGATCTGTATATTTCTAATTAATGCATGCACATGTCAATGAATCAATATGAAGTCACCTAAATGAGGGAGCATAGGATGTGTCCTGATTATACAATGAGACATTCCTAAGCCTGAATAAGACAGCTGATATTGATGCTCAAGAGGCAGTGAAAGTTATATAAAATGGCCATAACCCACCAGATATTTGAAAAACACAACTAGAACAGTTACGGTGAATGTCTCCGCACTCTGTGCAGTCTGTGTTGCAAAGACTTTTGAAGGACCATGAATTCAGGTGGAATTTTATGCCGGGCCTCGTTGGAGGGACAATTCTACCCTTGTGAACCATATGGCCAATACTTTTTCAGACAGCACATGTGTGTTGTACAGAAAGGGTTTTCACTAACTACAGGGAGGACCTACCTAGAAGTTAATGATTGCGAATGCCACGTTTTACGTCTCAGATATATGTGCCATGAAGGGGCCCAATGTCACAGGACAAAACGCGTTGGCTGTGTCCTTGTCCATGCTTTTAGAGTTGAAGCAACAAAAAAAAAGAAATTTCTTCAACATATGTCGTATGTGATGTCTATATCCAGTGATTTGAATCCATTGTAAGTTAGATTTTTTTTTTACTCCTATTTGCAATTTCAGACCTTAATCTAGACCCGTATTGGACTATTTTGCTTAATTCGTCTTTTTGAGTGCTTCTCCCTGTTGTTTGCTGCTTAGACCCACAAGATGACTCCAATAAATCCAGTAATATGATGCTCTCATTGCTCCAGTTTTCGGTTGCGGAAGTACATGAGATAAAAGCTGCATAAGCAGAGATGACAGGAAGAATAGACTCAAAACTGGATATAAGAGACAAAAGATTACAGGATTCAAATTCATGCTGTGAGGAAATTGAGCAGAGAGTCTTGGCCATAGAGGAGAAACTCTTAAGAGAGTTATTAGTTGCAAGAGCTCAAAAGGTGCCCTTAAAACAGTCGAAAGATGGAACAAAACCTCAGACCATCTTGGTTTATTTCAAGATTTGAGAAGCCAAGAAAAAGTTCTACAAAACACAATTCAATTTGGAACTATTTACATGGAGTATGCCTTCTGTTTCAAACTCTTTCCCGATGTTTCTTACAAGACCTCCTGCTGAGAATTTAAGCAAATGATGGAGAAATTCAAGGTGAATGGATCTCAAGCACAGAATACTGAGCCAGCAAAACTAAAAGTCCTCTGGTCTGATCAATTCCACACTTTTGCAGAAATATCTGATGCTAAGACCTTTCTGACTACAATGTGTAACTTAAAGGATTAGAGAAGGGACTCCTGATTGCTACAGAATGAAAGCACCAATTACATGTCAGATAAGGGTGGGCTCTGCTTTCTGGGCTAGGCATATTCTAAGGGGCCCCATGGGTTCACTAGCGAAGGTAGGGTTTAGGGAAGGAGTGTTGGGGAAAGTGGGATTTGTCACATCCAATGAAGAGTAAGATTTTCTAAAATTCGTGGAGTATTGCATAGAAAAAAAGGGGTTTTATCATTACAATGATTCTTGGTAACACTGCAGAGCCAACATGCCGCAAAAGGAGGCTGCTCCATCATTGGCGTCATAGCAGGAAGGAGGCATGAGGAAATACAGGGTCTTCTGTGTAACTCTACCCTACCTTCATAGCAGGAGTTTCTCCCAGTTAATGTTAATTCTGAGGTGGATTGGGTTTCCTCCTAGCGCTATCTAGCAAATGGATGCTGGACTACCAAGACCTCTCAGAGATGTTTACTCTCTGGGGCCATCAGAAGTAGACTGTTTCACCTCCTGTGTCAATAGGCATCCAAAACAGAATGTCTGCTCAGTGCGTGCATTCATCCAAGACTGGAATCCTCCCATGGGTTATGCCTTTTCCCCCTTTTGTCTACTTCTCTGCGCCACCTTCAACTCTGCCCCTGTTGGAACTGAATGGTCCATAAAACTCTGTTCTGGACCCCGCCCCCGGGTTCCTCCTCTCCTAATGAGCAACATACATATTTTTTCGACTCCTTCCATTATGTGTTACCCTTCTAATGATCAAGAGGGGAAATACACACCCCCTAGTCCTGAACAACCATGTTTCTATGCTGGCTTTGCTGATCTCTGGAATAACAGTTCAAAGACCCATCTATCGGGTGCAACTTCCCGCCTCCTAGCAGATTATTGTGCCCCAGGAACAAAAAAGGTTTTCATTTAGGATGCTCAGGTATGTTTGTTTGCACATGGAAGGGGACATGGATCCCCTTCATGACTTTACACTCACCCTAACCAACTTCTTCACCTGCCTTTTTGAGAATGTCCTATGGTATCGAACTATGAATGTCTTTCACTCTGCAGGACACCGTCCTGCAAATTTGCTGCCCTTGGATAAAGACTCCCTTGTTTGTAAGTTCATGAGAGGTATTCAACATTCACGGCCATCCCTTAACTGTGAGATGTCACTCAGTTCACTTAGATTTCTCAACCAGGCCAAAAATCTTTGCATCTGCCAAGCTAACGGTCATTAGTCTGATCTCCATCAAATAGGTATCAGACATCAAGGCCTTATCGGTACAGTGCTGCTTCATTCTTCATGTGGCTTGAAACATGTTGACCTTCAGCTACCTTAGATAATCTCTTCTAGTAGGTAGCACCACATATTTTAACATAGGCAGTAGGACTCAATCATTAAAATATTTTTTGTAGAGTACCCCCTGTCCTATTTTTTTTCCTGCTCTTTCACATATTTACTTAAAATACACTAATCTACTATTTTACCCACACACCCACACTTCACCATACAGCTTATAAAAAGATCCCTGGTAAAGGCCCCCATTGAGAGTGCCCGTCGTGCATTGCAGTGCCGGCCCGACGTGGAGCAAAAGCCCAATGATGAAGCATGACACCTATCTAGGTGTGTGAGGGCATTTGTTCCTCCAGAGTAATGCTCCTTGCAGACTCTGTGGAACTTAACTGACCTAAGCAGACAAATCCGTACTTAGGGGTCCATTACGATGGCGGGCGGACAAAGTCCGCCCGCCATCGCAATGGAGCCAGGGACCGAACGCCGAAGTTGCGGCGGTCCCGCAATGCATATTATGATGCGCCAGCCACACTGGCGGGCGCATCCTGGGCCTATTACATTGCGGGTGGATCTGCTGGCTGCAGACCGGCCCGCAATGCAATAGGAGTGCGCACATCATTGCCATGCATTACATGGCAGGCACCACGTGGTGCCTGCCACGTAGTGCATGGCAATGAGGGGGGTACCATGGGTACCCCCCATGTGCAACCCCCAACCCCCTGACACCCATGGAAAGGCGAATCTCCGCATGCATCATAATATGGATGGCGGTGTCTTGCAGACACTGCCACCATATTGTGCCCCTTTTCCACCCGGTCGACGAGTCGACAGGCGGAAAAGCGGCGGACGGTCTTTCCGTCCGCCGCGGACCCCCCAGCCAT
The DNA here is from genome assembly GCA_963921515.1 of Calotriton arnoldi. Classification (NCBI taxonomy): domain Eukaryota; kingdom Metazoa; phylum Chordata; class Amphibia; order Caudata; family Salamandridae; genus Calotriton; species Calotriton arnoldi. The sequence continues at coordinate 100,241 of CAWUFW010017665.1, read as the reverse complement.
ACTAATATGGCGGGGGGTCAATCAGGCATGGAGGGCGGGCGGATCGCCCCACTGGGCCAGCGGTGGCTACCGCCGGCCCGGCGGGGGCTATCCGCCCGCAATCCTAATGGGCCCCTATGTAGGAACTGCATACCCTTGTGATCATGACTATCCATGCACTCACACAATCACCCAGGCACTATACATGCACTCATCCAATCACTACCCTTGCACTCATCCATTCAGTCAGACAGTTCACATGCACTCATCCATTCACTCAGGCACTACCCATGCAGTCATCCAATGACCCAGGCACTACCCTTGCACTCAACCATTGACTCACTCACTACCCATGCACTCATCTATTCACACAGGCACTACCCATGCACACATCTAATCACCCAGTCACTACCTTTGCACTCATCCATTCAGTTAGGCAGTTCCGATGCACTCATCCATTGACTCAGGCACTACCCATGCAGTCTTCCAATGACCAAGGCACTACCCTTGCACTCATCCATTCATTCAGGCACTACCCCTGCAATCCTCATCCATCCACCCAGGCACTAACCATGCACTCATCCATTCACCCAGACACTACCCATGCACTCATCCAATCACACAGGCACTACCGATATACCAATCCAATCACCCATGCACTCATCTATTCACTCAGGCAGTACCCTTGCACTCATCCAATCACCCAGACACTATCCATGCACTCACCCAATCACCCAGGCACTATCCATGCACTCATGCAATCACCCAGGTGCTACTCTTGCACTCATCCAGTCACCCAGGCACTACACCATGCACTCATCCAATCACTCAGGCACTATCCATGTTCTCACACAATCACCCAGGCACTATACATGCACTTATCCAATCACCCAGGCACTATCCATGCACTCACCTAATCACCCAAGCACTACCCTTGCACTAATTCATTCACTCAGGCACTACTCTTGCACTCATCCATTCACTCAGACACTACCCTTGCACTCATCCAATCATCCAGGCACTACCCATGCAGTTATAAATTAATTCAGCATTCTAAAAAGAACCATTTTTTTCTTTTTAGATTTATATTTTTGTTGCTGTTTTCTTTCCAAAGAAATGGTAAACATGGTATAAAAAACGAAAATAAGCAGCAGAAACAAACTGCACAAACTAAGGTTTGAAAAACAAATTTAACATTTGTGCTGCTTTGCTGCATCTCTCATAGCTGCAATTGACTGCTCTCCTGCAGTGACTATGGTGGTACAGTCTATGCAGTACATTGCCATACAATGGAATTCTGGAAACAGGTCTACATGGCGGCTCTCAATTTTAGATGGGAGTTTTTTGCCCTGGTACAGGTGGAGCAGCTGAAGATGATGATGGTCCTGCAGCTTCTCTGTCTTTCTTTGCCCTTTTTAAAGCATTATTATGGTACGTTTTAAGATGGTACAACATAGAAGTGTAACACAGGAGTACTTCTTGTTTGAACCTCTTGATAATGTTTTCTCGCAAAGAGAGCACTTTACAAACTTCCCAATCATCTTACACTCCCCAGATGGGATAGTGAAAAATTCAGCTGAGGCTCTTCATCTTCTTCTTCTCCTCCTTCCACCTCCTCAATATCCTGTTCTGCCTCCTTTTGGAGCTCCTTCGCACCTCCTGCTGACATTTTCTCTTAAAAATTAATAAGCGGCCAACCTCCACAATGAGTTCTCCACTGCAAACACACCTGCTCGGAATGATTCCCCAATGAATGGAACATTCAAGAAAAAAAATGTGGGTGGGGACTTTGATTATATTAATATAGTTGAAAACTGTTTTATCCAATCATATCACATTCTTTTCAGGTCACATGATCTTCACGACTACGTACGTAATTGCGAACACCGGAAATGGAATATAAAAGTAGGTTTGAATAATGTAAATATAAAAGCATAGTACACAAAGGGAGTCACTGTTCCTTGTAGAGGAAGAAAAGGAAGAAACTTTTGTCGTGTGCTACTCTGTCTGTGGGGGACAGTGTGTCCTCATCATAATGCCCTCACACACCCCGAAGGATGTCATGCTTCATCATTTGGGCTTTGCTCCTTGTCGAGCCGGCGCTGCAATGCCCAATGGGTCCCCCGAAGGGTCACTTTATCTGAGATCTTTTGATGAAAAGCCGTTTGGGTGCGTGGGTGTAAGTGGCAGTGAAGTCTAAAGTGGTGTATTTAAAAAATGACTGGACGGAGGGTGGGTACTATTTATTAGGGTGATCCCTCTGTCATTGTTAAAGCAAAGTGTGTGGTGCTGCTCTAGGGGATATTATGTCCCTCTGTAGCTGGGTATATGTCCCTAATGGACATATATAATGGTCAACATGTTTCGCGCTGTATGTGGCCTCAGAAGGAGATCCAGAGCGCTTCTTCAGGACCAAAGGAAGTTTAATTTTAGTATCAAGCGGCGGCGGAGACAGGGAGAGGCATGCAGGTGGATCGGCCCTGCTACTACGGGAGAACCTTCCCGAGTGCCCTCATTGATCTCATGAGGTCCTGATTCTAATATTAAGGGAAACGCTACTCCTTTCTACAGATTTGGCGGCACTGGTTAGTTTAGGCCGCCGCTTGATATCGCGCTCTTCGCGACTACCGACTTCATTGCGATACCTGTCGTCACTGCGAAAACGGAAAATAGTCTTGAAGACGATTTTTCTGGAAACTCAATACAAAAATATGAGTTTTAAAAGTACACTAATAAAGCGCGACTGTTATATATACTGTACAATATGTCTATATATTTATTTTACACTTTGTACAAACCACGTGCTCTTTGTGACTATCGACATCCTCGCAAAATAACCTTTGGTTTTTTCACTGAATTTCTAAAGTTTTTTAATTGTATTTCCTAACTATAATGCTCCTGTAACCTTTGGTTTTTAAGTGACTTTCTAAGGTTTTTTAAATGCTAATTCCTAACTATAACTTCCCTGTAACCCTTGTTTTTTTTCCAGTGAATATATATATAATATATATATATATATCCTGATGAAGACAAACACTGATGAGCTGAAACTTTGCATACAAATTCAATAGAGTTATCTGATAACTAAAGGCAGAGAGGAGAGGAAAATACTGGATGTTTATGTATAAATTAGATGTATAAAACTTAAATGTTTCCTTTTTAGGTCTCGCCTGAGCCAGCGCATGCGCTGCTCTGGCGAGAGTTTTAGTAAGCGGGTTTTGGAAGTGCAAACAGCAGTGGCTTTTGCTGGCGACCAGCTTGCGTTCACGCGAGCGTGCACGCGCGATCAGGCACCATATGGCTTCCCTCGCCATCTGGCTTCCCTCGCGATTACTTTCACTTTCGCGGCCGCGCGGCCGTGTCAGTTTCACAGCCGCGCGGCCATTGCTTGTCTATTTCTTTACTTTTGCTATAATCGCAGCACCCGCGCTTTACTTTTAACGTTAAAGTAAAGCGCGGGTGTCGCGATTGTAGCAAAAGTAAAGAAATAGAAAAATAATCTATTTCTTTACTTTTGCTATAATCGCGGCACCCGCGCTTACTTTAACGTTAAAAGTAAAGCGCGGGTGCGCGATTGTAGCAAAAGTAAAGAAATAGAAAAATAATCTATTTCTTTACTTTTGCTATAATCGCGGCACCCGCGCTTTACTTTAACGTTAAAAGTAAAGCGCCGGTGCGCTATTGTAGCAAAAGTAAAGAAATAGATTCTATTTCTTTACTTTTGCATTTTGAGTGTGTTAACGTCACGAAACCATTACATAAATGCACGAGGTAATGGGCACATTAAAAATGCATTGCTTGCCCACACAACACCTCAAAATAAATATGCCGTCGTAATTCATGTTTCTTTTCAGGCTAGTTAGGAAACATATTATTGTAAAACCAACTCTTATAATTGCCTCCCCAGCCTCAGTGGATGCATTCTGTTTGGTATTAGCGCTGTTTAGTACAAGGAGTCAAGACCGTGATTAAACAGAAACTTGATTTGATTTTCCTGTCTTACAAGTCATTGACAGGATCATCTGCTTGTTTTCACCAGTGTCTTCAGTGTCTGCCGGTACGCTTATCGGCAAACACAAATTAAAAACGGAAAAAAGCCAAATAGAACGTGGAGCTTTGCGCCAAAGCTATAACAAGGGGTTTAAAAAATAAAATAACTCCCTCTCTTTACACTGTGAGCCACCCTCAAATCCATAATTACCCTAAGCCTCTTCCTTTGTTTGGAAACAGTTTAAAAGGTAATTCTTTCCCCAATGCCTGTTCACTTACCTCCCCCTCCCTTTGTATTTAATTTACGTGCACCAAACGCCCAACTTTAACACAGATGTCATCATGGCCTTGGGCGCTTCCACGAATACAAATTACAATGTTGTTGTGACAATTCTTCCCAGGAAGCAGACCAGCACCGCCACAGTAACAGCAGGCAGGCAGACACAGCACACCTCCCCCACTTCCCGCAAAAAAACAGCTCAGCTGGAACTTCTCTCCTTCCTTTGATCCTCATCCACCTCCTTCCAATATGCTCGTATCTCCACACACACCGTAAAACACTTTCTCTCACATCCTTCTCTCCCCTGTACCTCCCCTCTCTCCCATAACACCTATTTACTCTCGACCTTTCTTTTTCTTTAATATAATATAAGTTTCTCTCCGGTCCTCCTTTCTTCTCTGTCTGTTCTCTTTGCCGGCACTCCCTCATTCCAACTTTTTCCGGTTTGTTTTATAATATATCACACCAAACTGTTCGGTTTTGCTGTAAGCAGGGGTGTAATGTTATCGCCTGCAGGAGGCTTAAATTAAGTCGGGGTCTTCCCAAACATTCATCAAACTTTTTACAAAATGTTGAAGAAAAACAATTTAAAAAAGCACACAGCAGCCGGGATGTTTAGTTTCTTAAGGCACAAGTTTAAAAACATTTTTATCATGTCATTTATGATTTACTGTCCCATAAACATCGTAGCCATATTTTTTTCGCACAAAAAAACCCACTCCTAATCTGTACGCACTAATTCACCCTCTCTTCAAATTTCACCTCTGATTTAATTGTGAGCCACTCTCTGTATCCGGAATGTTTAGTTTCTCAAATAATAACTTTAAAAACATTTTGATTACGTCGTTTATAATTTACTGTCCCATAAACATTGTAGACACATTTTTAGAAAAAAAACTCCTAATCTGTACGCACTGATCCACCCTCTGTTCCCGTTTCCCATCTGCCTCACACTACAAGCCACCCTCTGTTTAAATTAACACTAAGCCTCTCCTTTTCTTTAAAAGAGTTTATCAACGGTCCTCCTTTCCCCTCTGCCTGTTCTCTTTCCCGGCTCCCCCTTATATTGCAACTGCTTTCAGTGTGTTGTACAATGTACCACGCCAAGCTGGTGAATGTTGCCAAAACTGTGCCAGAATCTTTGCACCTGCATTCGGCTTAAATTAAGCCGGTGTCCACTGGTACGCTCCTCTGCAAGGGAGTTCAAAAAAATAAAATCACTCCCGGTCATTACACTGTGAGCCACCCTCTGTTTCTATTTACCCTAAGCCTTTCCTCTTTTTTTAAAAACAAAAATTCGCTCCAGTCCTCCCTTCCCTCTGCCTGTTCTCTTTCCTGGCTCCCCCTTTTATGTCAACTGCTTTCAGTGTGTTGTACAATGTACCACACTGAGGGGCCGATTCCGATCTCGGCCGGTAGTGCTCCGAATCGGATTCGGATTTACCGGATCCGATTCGGAGCCCTGTTTCCCGACCGAATCGTACGCGGGTCCGGCCGAGCGAGTACGATGCAAGCTCCCGCGAAATCGCCAACAGACTCGTACGCGGCTTCAACACGCTCCGACCGACTCGCACGGACACGACTCGCACCGCGCTATGGAGACGTTTCCCGGCCGGGTAAGTACAATGCGCGCCTCGAGCAGTCCGACCGACTCGCGCCGTCCGGCTCGAAAGAGCAGTCGGAGCCGGACTTTGGGGGTCCGCGTCGGACCCCCCTGTATGCGTAGGCATGCGAGTCGCACACAGGGGGGACCCATGGGTCCCCCCTACCTGTGCATGTACTGCGCGACCCGCTTCAACGCGTACCCGCTGTAGGGGCGCCCTTGTTCGCCTCGCACCCATTGAGTCAATGGGAGCCCGCGTCACGCGTTGTACGACCGGCTCCCATTGACTTCAATGGGAGTCCGACCGAATCGAGTCCGATGGCATGCGAATGCATCGTACTCGTCCGGTCGGACTGCTAGGGTCCGATTCGGTCGGAATTCTCTCCGGGTCCGGCTCGGTCGGAGAGATTTCCGGCCGGAATCGGCCCCTGAGCTGCTGGTTGTCGCCAAAAACAATGCCAGAATATCTGCACCTGCATCGGGCTGAAATTAAACCAGTGTCGGCCGGTATGCTCCTTGCAATATGCCCCTATCTCCCTGCACACCATGAAACACTTGCTCAAGGAAGGGCCGTAATAACAACGCCTAAGGGACTTTAACTTATGCCGGTATCTGCTGGTACTCTCACTGGCAAATTGGCATAAAAACAAAGGGATTGAAAAAAAACCAAGATCTTTCTGTCTTTAAACTATGAGCCACCCTCAGTTACATAATTACCCTAAGCCTATTCCTTTGTTTAACAAGCATTGGCATAGCCAATAGGTCTAGCCTTTGGGACCTTATAAGTGTTTAGCCATGCAACAGTTGATGTTGCACCAAGGATATTGTGCTGCATAACTAAATACTTATAAGGTCCCAAAGCGAGACCTATTGGCTATGCCAATGCTTGTTATACAATGATTCACCTTCAGCCATAGTTTACCTATGGATTGAGTGTGACGTGTGAATGATGTGTCATCTTTCTGCAAAGCTATCATTGAATGTTATTTACTTTACTGCTAAGCTAATTCAGACCTAGCGCCACTTGACAATGGAGTACAGTAGTGAAAGCTGCCAACTCATTTTTTAGGTCTCGCCTAGCGTTGCAGCGCGAATGCGCTGCCATCGCTTTGCGAGGCATGCAGTATACACTATAGTGTGGAAGCTTCGTGGAAGCTCCGCCCACTCTCCAGCCCACCTTCTTCATTGGATTAGGTTATAAATGCTGCCTTCCGATTGGTTTTAAGATTGTTAGTCCCTCCCCATGACAGCCATGTCAGTCATTTGTATCCTTCCATGACTACTGGCCCCTTCACTGCACAGACTACTTTCTTCCCCTCCCTCCCTACCCCCCTCCCGCAGTCCGTGACTTCTTGGGCCCCCCTCCCGTGCACTTCCGGTCGTGCTCGTTTTTGTTTACTATGCACTGACAAAAAAAACAAATGCGTTCCTTTAATGACCCGCCGTGTATTGTGACAGTTAATCGGCCTCACCAGTAAAAAAATATATTTATGCTGATTGTTTAATGTCAGTGAATTCCTTAACTACCGCCTCAAAACTTGTAAGCAGTGTGCATTTGTGGAACCCGTGGAGGAGAAGCGATGAACTGGGAATCAACTGAATTACTTCTCGCTATCGTTAAAAAGGGCACGATAAGCAAGCAGCGAGCGCCCCTCGGTGGTATGGCATGGAAATACTTTGGCTGAGTCTGGGAGGAATTACATCAGCAGAAGGCAAAGGGATCGGATGCTAGCCGAGCGACTGTGCGTTCCCAATTCACCTCGAAATGCATCTCTGCTGATTTTATTTCGATTTTGCTTACTGTAGTCCAGGATAACCAAGCATGGCTCTGCCTGAACGCCCAGCTGCGACAGTTGTTGTTTCGAGTCCATGAAGCTCCCAGCGCCCTGTAGTGGAATAATCTGGTGGATAAGTGAGTGGTCTGCGCGCGACTGGAGTGCGCCTTGGTTTTCTGTCTCTATTTGGAAGGCGATCCCACTCGTTTATGTTCCTGTTTGGCAAAAAAGGAAATGCGTGTCGCGTGTCTAAAGGAAACTTGGCAAGTCTCAATCCGTTTGGGGGAAACCTCCAGCAAGTGAACGGGGGAGATTTCTGGAACATCTCAAACTGTGGCATTGGCATTCTCGTCGAGTGATGCACTTGGTATGAAAATCAAAGGATGGAAATTGTTTGGGATGTGTTTTTTATTCTTCAAGCCCATTTAATCTTTTGCATATCAGGTATGAAGCAAACATTTATATGTGTATTTCGTAGGCAGAAACATGCCATGTATGTTATTTTTGCACAAGTTAAACAAATCCCGCCAGAAATGCATATTTACCGAATGCAAAGGAGGGATAGTGGAATTAAAAGGGTGTGCGGGTGAAATAACTATCAAAACACTAATGTAACAAACGTAGTTCTGATTTAAACTTTATTGTACAATTTGTATAATACATGTACAGAACCTATAATTTCTGACATTTACAGGGACATATTTGAAACTCACTTTACATAAGCAGTGAATGTTTTTGGACTTGGGTGGTTCGCAAAAATGTGTGCATTCTCTCGTGTGAGCATAGTGTTTTGTAATTTGTGGTGGGACAGTGTTGCTTGCGGGTTGTAGTTTCGTGGTCGCCGGATCTATAGATCCCCTTGTAAACAGTCTGGTAATTTAAACTTAATGAAGAGACGTACCTCGTGTCAAGCGCCAAGGATTAGATCAATTTATTCTGAGGAAAACACGTTCGCTCGTCTACTTCAAAAGCACTGCCTACTTGTTTATTTTGTTTGTGAATGTTCGTTTTACTGTTGATGGAGTGACAGCGCTAGTTTATGGCAAAGATTAATCAAAACAACAAGCAAGTCCCTGAAATCCGTCATGTTTTTACCAATAAACAAGTTTTAAATGTATTCATGTTACATTGTTTTGCTTTAAATAGCAGGAAATGAATGTTTGGGAGCTGGGCTCGGGAAGAGAGGGGCTCGGGTGGAGTGGGGGTCACTGATGACAGCAAAGGAATGCTTGGCACAAATGAGGCCTCAGTGCGGCAGTAATATCAGGAGTGCCGCAGGGGGAGGGGTCTGTCCGAGGAAGGCCCCACTCCTTACAAAGACAGGCTGTTTTCACAGACCCCTCTGCCTCTCAAGGTAGCTCCAGCACTCTTCACTTCTTCCTGCAGCACACCCAGAGGAGGCCAGCCACAAGTACTCTGCTGGGCTCTGTTTATTCATGCTTTTTGGTGTAGCGCTGTATACCACGTGGGAATTTCATAGCACTGATCTCAGGTGCCAATGTGTTTCAATGATGCATAATAATATTTCATATTTGTAATGCACACATCAAGGCTAATCGGTCCTTACCTCCCAGAACAATAGGTCTTATAATTTTGTAACCCACTGGCCCTAATTTATCCACTCCTTGACGAATTCGAACCTGTGATTAGGAGGTTACAAACAGCTCTTCATCAAGTGAGTATCACCACTAAGAAACTTATCGACTCTTTCGCCCATTGACAGATAGGGATGGCAGCAAGGATATTTTCTATTTTTGTTTTATATAGCACAAACTCGACCCAAAGGTATTATAGCGCTTTACATCAGCACCAGTTGAGTTACAGATGGACACATTCATTTTGTTAATACCAGGACATTAAGTAATTTGCCCAGAGTGTATTTATCCCTGTTTATTTGTGTTTCCTTTCCTTCCCTCCATAAACAATAGTCGATGCCTGAAAACGGACCTGAGGATACCTTGCTATTAGGTGAACCTAGAGACCTTTCTCCTCACCTCGACTTGCCCTCAGCGCCACTCTAATCAAACCCTGCTTTGTGTGATTTTGTCTCAAAAGTACCTCGGGCACCTGCCTGTTCTATAAAGAGCTCCGCGTGCTCCAGGTGATCATGTGCACTAAGCACGTTGGGGCAGATTTACAAGCCCCTTGCGCCACTTTTGCGTCACTTTTCCCATGTTAAAAATGACGCAAACGTGGCGCAAGGGGCTTGTAAATCAGCCCAGTTGTGTGTAAAACGCTGCACTGTCTGTTGCAGAATGTTCAGTGACATGTCACGCAGTTTGGTGCTTACTTTCCCTCCACGTTAATTAAAGAACAGTAGATGTTTCAGCACCCAGGCTAATGTGCTGCATAGCTATATACATATAAGGACCCAAAGGTGAGACCGATTGCATTGCAAATGCTTGTTCTTTCTGAATTCAACAACGTCTAATTTGGTAAGGGAATGATGCAGCGGTAATTTCACAGTAATTTCTCAATGCAAAACCTCATTTACCTCTATTTACCGCTGTAAAGATGTTGGGCCCTTGACACCATGTATTACCTTCAGGAGACTTTATATAAACATGAAAAATCAAAAATGCAATTAATATTTAAGCCAATAAAGAGAGTTGTGAGTATTTTAAAGGGTTTTATTTTCTAGTCAAAAGTTAAGGTTCTCTGACTCTTTATTCATTAGTCAAATACCAATCAGGTTACAGAATTGAAAAAATAGGAAAAATAGCATTAATACAGAACATATTACAGTCTGCATACAAGGCATTCCATGTAGGAAGAAAATGTGGCGCAAAATTGTCAGTCAGAAACTCTTAAAGAGTTTCTAAGAAAAGAGTGAGTCTTGCAAGGCTAATCGATAATTAATAATGGCAAAAATCTCCCATAAGAGAAATAAATGCATAGGACAAATACATCTTTTCAAAAGCAGTTAGTCAAAGCATGAAATTTAAAGCTTAGCACCTAAAATCTAAACCTGTTCTGATCCTCTCAGCTCTCTCTCTGCCTCGCTGTGCTGGTCTGTCTCTCTGTCTCAGGAGCTGCAAAATAGCCCCCACAGACGCAGCCCCTCCTTCTCTCTCCTCCCCGTCTCTGTGTCCAGCACAGAAGCTGGGCCTGGTCCTCAGGAAAAATGAGCAAATAAGCCACCCCTCCCACTTGTAAGCCATATTTCAAGCAAAAGCCCACGTGCTTGGTCCTCGTAGCCGGTCCAATCAGAACTTCAAGACACATCATCTCCCCATGGGCTGACTGGATACCTCATTAATCAGGCGTGTTCCTGTTCAAATTTTAGTCTTGTGCTAGATGACTTCACATCCTTATACTTTAAAAACAATTACATTTTTCTGTAACAAAAAGTATTAATTGTAAGTTTTTCTCTTCACTCCACTGTTTAAACAGGCTACAAAAACAAAATATGCAACATAGTGAAGGTCGAAGAGACGGAAACAGGAGGGCGTGATTTATTAACAAAGCCCTTTCATTGAAAGTTGGTAGGGAAGAGGAGCACATTCCATTCTAATCTTCAAGGGCAAAAACTGTAGTAAGCTGAGTCTACTAAAGCAAACTGAAATCACGTGGTTTTCTACCCCGCAAAAACACATTTCAGCACATTTCTACTCTTGCAAAAAAATACATGTTAATTCAGTACAATTATATGCTATTTTGAAAGTACAAATATATTTTCTAAATTAATGTGCATTCTATAGTGAGATTACATATTGATTAATCACATTTAAACATGGCTGTTTAATTAATTGAGCATGTTTTTACATGAAAGCACTTTTAAACTGAAAGCATTCTGACCAGGCCTTATTTCATATTTTCACTTGGAGGCACCAAGAGTGTTACCCCTTTAAAAGCATCTGATTCATGTTTTCACTTTTCATGCACCAAAATCTGCCACTTAAAAAAGAATACATTTGACCAGGCCTTATGTCATGTTTTCATTTTGCTTGCGCCAAATCTGCGTGCCATTTTAGAAATGCTGTCTGCAGCTTTTTGTCATATAATAATACATACATTTTATAGGTGAAATCTCAGCTCCATCAGGAACATAGAAAGACCTACCACATAATAGACAGCTGTTCTCACTATGCTGTACTGCAAAGAAAGCTCATATTATTTCAGCAGCGAAAATATGAAAAACCTTCATGAAAGAAAACCTCTCTTTTTAAAGACGACACAAGATCTGCTTGTGTCGACATCCATTGAATTTCCAAATTCTGTTTGTTAGCCATTGTTATTGTTAGTATCTTATTGAGTGAAACCGGTCATAATGTGGGGTAAATAAATCCCTTTGCTGCACCACCTGTTAATCAAACATTCATGGAACTAGAGGAATGGTTGAGTTCTGGGATAATGAGACAAGAGGTGGGAGAAATGCATGTATTGCAGTGTTAACCAATTGTTATGTAATTAGGTACTGTTTTTAAATTAATTTGGTTAATTTCTGTCGACTAACGTGTTTTAACTTTGAATTTTAAATCATGTTTTTAACTTTACAATTTAGTTATTGGAACAGAAAATGATGTATTTTATTGTACATGTAACCTTTCACTCTGCATAACCTCAAAACTTTCTGTAGTGTAAAAATCATGAACAAATGATAAACGCAAACAATTATCACTAAAATCAAGGAGAGAAATAGGAGGAAACAGTTTTATTTTGGCACCATGAGGGCTGGACAGGCTGGGAAATGAAATAATCAAACATTAGATAATGATCTAATTTTAAACAATTAATAAAATAAAGAACTACATTTTGAGATGCATTGGATAAGCACGTGAATTAGATCAGATGACACAAGCTGTGTCTAAGTATTTTCTAATAAAGCTATTCTAAGGTGTTCCCAGCTTCACGCTGCAGCGTCCTGCTTGCCTTGTGACCCAGCGCCATCTTCAGGTGTTGACTGGAACATTTCAGGGACCTATAGAAAGAAGCACATCATCAGTACTCGGTAAATGTAAGGAGTGTACCAGTGACATTCAAGTGTGCAACAGTTAATAGATGTTAATAGATGGCTTCTGTAATGACATCCAAGTTTAACTAAACATGTCACTAGTGTAAATAACTCAGCAACAAACAATACATTCGGATGATTTTCCAACACATGGATGTGTGCAGACACCATACATAAACCTGCCCACACATCCTTCATACATGTGACACTACAGTAGGGTTTACATAGACAGACTGTAATGTGAAATAGCATCTTCCTGGTCTGAAGATCAACTGCAAACACCACCTAAAATAATAAATGAAAGAGGAACTTTTTATGCTTTCTTTTTTATGCCTTTGGCTGATAAGACATCTTTGGAACTGTGGTTACTTATTTGGAATTCACCACAAGAGAATCCGAATCATTCCATGGACATTGTAAAATACAAAGGGGGCTTTGAAAGTGAGATCAAAATGCTTGGAGTAGGGTTAAAAAGATAACAAGCTGCATAGTAGTATTTTATTATCCCACTGCATCTCTCACATTCACTCTATATATCTATAACCAGAACTGCTGCACCAGTAGCAACAGATTAACATGTAATTGGATGGTCAGAGAATGGTGATGACGTGACCATAAATTATAAAGCATATAATACCTGTGGGAATCTGGGGTCTGGATGCAATTCCTACCCCCCCCCCCCCCACACACAAACTTTTTGCCTGGTATCTGGTGCAACTTTGACCGTCAGTGTGCTGGATTCCTGCCAATCAGGACCCCAGCACCAGTGTTCTTTCCTTAAAACTGTACCATAATTGACTCAACTTCAGTCACCCCTGTAAGACCCTAATAAATGGTGCCCCTGGTACCTAGCAAAACCAAAGGGGATGATGGACGGAGTGTTGAACATTGCAAGCACTCACCCCCAGTCAACTGAACTGGGTTCAATCCATCATCATTCTTTACCTCACTCCGCCACCCCAGCTCAGACATGGCCATATGCAAATCAGTCTGACCCTGTGACCCATGGGAACAGTCCAGCCCGAACTGCCAAGCCATGTCTTCCCTGGACCGGAAACAAGCATCCTGGGACCGGTTTCTGGCTTACAGCGGTCATCAGCCAGGCTATCTTGAATCCACTGGCAAAGTGAGCAAGGGACCCACGTCTGGGCATACCCCGCCAACTTAGGGCGAACATAGCAAAACCAAAGGGGATGATGGACGGAGTGTTGAACATTGCAAGCACTCACCCCCAGTCAACTGATCTGGGTTCAATCCATCATCATTCTTTAGCTCACTCCGCCACCCCAGCTCAGACATGGCCATATGCAAATCAGTCTGACCCTGTGCCCCATGGGAACAGTCCAGCCCGAACTGCCAAGCCATGTCTTCCCTGGACCGGAAACAAGCATCCTGGGACCGGTTTCTGGCTTACAGCGGTCATCAGCCAGGCTATCTTGAATCCAGTGGCAAAGTGAGCAAGGGACCCACGTCTGGGCATACCCCGCCAACTTAGGGCGAACATAGCAAAACCAAAGGGGATGATGGACAGAGTATTGAACATTGCAAGCACTCACCCCTAGTCAACTGATCTGGGTTCAATCCATCATCATTCTTTAGCTCACTCCGCCACCCCAGCTCAGACATGGCCATATGCAAATCAGTCTGACCCTGTGCCCCATGGGAACAGTCCAGCCCAAACTGCCAGGCCATGTCTTCCCTGGACCGGAAACAAGCTTCCTGGGACCGGTTTCTGGCTTACAGCCGTCATCAGCCAGGCTATCTTGAATCCAGTGGCAAAGTGAGCAAGGGACCCACGTCTAGGCATACCCCACCAACTTAGGGCGAACATAGCAAAACCAAAGGGGATGATGGACGGAGTGTTGAACATTGCAAAACGATGGATTCAGGCCCAGATCTCTGTACTGGGGTGAATGTATGACATTGTTCTGCATTCTGTCCATCAACTGTTGTTTTTGCATTTGTCACCCCAAGTGGGACGGATATGCCCAGACGTGGGTTCCGTGCTCTCCATGCCACTGGAATCAAGCTATCCTGGCTGAAGAGGGGTGAAACCCCGAAACCGGTCCTAGGATGCTTGTTTCCAGTCCAGGGAGAACCTGGCTTGGCAGTTCGGGCTGGACTGTTCCCATGAGGCACAGGGTCAAGACTGATTTGCATATGGCTGGGTTTAAACTGGAATGGCATGGGGAGCAAAAAAACGATGGATTCAGGCCCAGATCTCTGTACTGGGGTGATTGTATGACATTGTTCTGCATTCTGTCCATCAACTGTTGTTTTTGCACCTGGTACCTAGGGCATGGGTGTTGAAGAGGGTCCTCTAGGGCTGCAGCATGAATTGTGTCACCCTAGGGACCCCTCACCAAGACTATGCAGACTGCCATTGCAGGATGCGTGTCTTGGTGCGGAGAAAACCAAAGAGTTGACATGGCACACAGCCCTGTGTTCCATGTCTCACAGCACTGCAGGTTTTATAGGTAAGTCGCCCCTCTAGCAGGCCTTACAGCCCTAAGGCAGGGTGCACTGTATCCCCTGGGTGGCCTTTCTGCATGAGCAGGTATGGCCCTGCAATTTCAAGCCCATTCTTGAATATTGTAATTGCACAGGGAAGCCATTCAGAGTACATGGGCTGGATGCTTGTCATTACGAGTTTCCTAGGTTCCTGATGGCTTCACTGTACCCAAAGGTGTTTGGTACCAAACACCTCATCTTAATAAATCCTCACTGATCCCAGTGATGTATTTAATAATAAATGCACACAGGAGACCCTTTAGAGGGTCCCCTGAAAACCTACCCAGTCCTAGTTTAGTCTCTGACTAGTCCTAGCCAGCTTGCCATCACCAAACATGTTTCTGGACCCCTGGGTTGAAAGCCATTGCTCTCAGAGGCCAGAGACAAAGCCTGCTCTGGGTGGAGGTGATAACACCTTCCCCCAAGCAGGAACTGCAGTGCAAAGCAGGAAGCTTCAAAGGCCATGCCACCTTTGAAGCCTGCCTCTGGCCATCTGCTGTTAGACGCAGATGCCAACCCCCCAGTCCTGCTCCACCTTTGGCGGGAGGACTGGCAGGAAAATTAGACAGATTAGGAGGTGTGCCCACCTTCAACCTGTACCACCCCTAAGACGGGACAGGCGAGGTGGACCCACTTTTCACTTTCCACCATCTTGAAGATGGGGAATGTAACCTATTAGAAGCTAGGGATATGCCCACGCCCCACATAGGGTGAGCATATAGAGGGTTTAGACACCCTACAGGTAAGCAGCCCATTGGCTACTACCTGTCTCTTCCTCTAACACCCCTAAATTGAGTATTTAGGTGGCTCCCCGAGACCTTGACTTCAGATTGAATGGACGAAAAGAAGAAACAGAAGAAAACTTGATACTGGTCCAAGAACTGAGCCCTGCTGCAGAGAAATAGGCACCAAATCCTGCCTGCTGCTGATACCTGTAAGGCCTCCAAGAAACAACGAAGTCACTCCAGCCATCGACCAATTGCCAAGAAACTCCCTTTGGGCTAGAGGCGCTAGTCCCCGGCACTCTGCCAGTAAAGACCTCCATGTGGTGAGCACTGAAAAAGACAGTGTTGACGTGAGTCACCACCAGAATACCAGTTGCAGCAACCAAGACTTGTTGGTCCCCAGTCTGGTGACCGACCCCTTCAATGCACCCGCCGGGAAGAGGGCTCCTCACATCTCCTGTGACTGATGCTGGAAACAGCCCCGCTCCCGTGAGCCTGCACCCAATTCCTGGTGGTGTTCACTGCGTGACTGCTGCAACTTGGGCATGACTGCGCCACTGGGACGGACTGCCCTGAACCGTACCTGCAGCCCGACCGCTGCCGGTGACGATCGATACAACCTCCCACAACCTCCGGTACCTCTGATCCAGGTAACCCTCCACTGCCTGCTGTACCCGAGTCCTCGGCCTCCCAAGACCTTCATCCCTTCAGATAAGAACTGCCTCTGAATCCTGTGCGACCATGATCACCCGAAACTCCTTGGCAGAGTGCTGCTCCATTGACCACAACAGTAAATGTGGTGGCTTCCTCCACTTCCTTAACTCTATGCCTTCTTTGCAGATGACCGTGACGGTAGCTGTATTGGCGGTGTTCTGAAACCAATGCACCCTATGCTAACCCATTGCTTTCTCCACTGACCGCAATGGTAAATGTTTGATGTTTTTTTCCGCCTTGTGCTAAAATACTGAAGAATTGCTTATTCTCGAACTATACTGCTTTTATACGAATTACTGGAACTGTACAAAGTATTTATCCTGCATTTTTAATTCTTGCTTTTCAAAACATATATAAAGATACTTGTATTTTTTTCCAAATTGGTCATGGATTTATTCTTGAGTGTGTGTCTCATTTCTTGCTTCTGTGTGTGACAACAAATGCTTAGGACGACCCTCTGATAAGCCTAACTGCTCGCCCACACTACCACAAAAAGAGCACTAGGACTATCTGCTTTTGCCTCTGTACACCTATTGGGTATCCGCTGGACTCTCTGCACAGTGTACTTCGTTTTAGTACACTATATAGAGAGCCAGCTTACTATATAGGGAGCCAGCTCCCTACAATACCCCTTTACCGTGCAACAGTAGGACAGGTAAGCCACATCTGAGTTATGTGACCTTACAAAGTAATTCAGCATTCGGCCTCATTATTCTGTTGACGTAGTACCCAGATCCGTGGTGGGTGGGTGTTGGGGAGGCGCTCCTCAAGCTTGCACATAGAACCACATAGAACATTTAATCTGTAGACTTTCATCATTGAGCTAGGACCTTTGTACCTCTAATCATGCCTACGTACTACCTTGCTTTTATACGCTTGTGTGTTCTTATATAATGAACTACTGCCCTTGGACCATAAGTCTGTATTTACTTTGCATTTTAGTCCTGTATGTCCAGGACACCTTAGGACTAACAACTGGCCCAAGTATGGGTAATGCCCTCAATGTCGCATTCCCAAGCCCCTTCAGCAGGCAACAAGCACTCATTTAAACGGTTAAAAGGCATATATCTATTAGTAAGCATGGAGAGTGGACTTAGTGATACTGGGAGCAGAGACCTTTGTTCTATAAGACATTCATACTGATAAAAAGCCTGACATGAACTTCTACAGGATGCAGATGCGAGGGGCCTGCAATGATAAACACGTAGGTTCTGCATTCAATCCGCAGGTGATAAGGCCATTAGCTAGTTAGGCTGCATGTGCCCGATTCACAAAGGTACACATAGACCTGAAGTCTAACTTTAGACCTGAAGTCTAAGGCCCCGATTCACAAAGGTACACATAGACCTGAAGTCTAACTTTAGACCTGAAGTCTAAGGCCCCGATTCACAAAGGTACACATAGACCTGAAGTCTAACTTTAGACCTGAAGTCTAAGGCCCCGATTCACAAAGGTACACATAGACCTGAAGTCTAACTTTAGACCTGAAGTCTAAGGCCCCGATTCACAAAGGTACACATAGACCTGAAGTCTAACTTTAGACCTGAAGTCTAAGGCCCCGATTCACAAAGGTACACATAGACCTGAAGTCTAACTTTAGACCTGAAGTCTAAGGCCCCGATTCACAAAGGTACACATAGACCTGAAGTCTAACTTTAGACCTGAAGTCTAAGGCCCCGATTCACAAAGGTACACATAGACCTGAAGTCTAACTTTAGACCTGAAGTCTAAGGCCCCGATTCACCAAGGTAAACTTAGATCTGAAGTCTAACTTTAGACCTGAAGTCTAAGGCCCCGATTCACAAAGGTACACATAGACCTGAAGTCTAACTTTAGACCTGAAGTCTAAGGCCCCGATTCACAAAGGTACACATAGACCTGAAGTCTAACTTTAGACCTGAAGTCTAAGGCCCCGATTCACAAAGGTACACATAGACCTGAAGTCTAAGGCCCCGATTCACAAAGGTAAACTTAGATCTGAAGTCTAAGTTTACCTTTGTGAATCGGCCCTCAGAGTTGTGACTAGCCAAAAAGAAGTAAACTTTCTCAAAAGTGTAAATTGCTCAAAAGTGTATGTCACCTTGTGAAACCCGTTGGCAAGATGGACCAGACGGAATGGGTAGGTTCAGGACTTTCAGTGGGATGGAGGCTTGGAAGATCAAGTGTCAGTGTACACAAAAGACATGTCACACATTCTGCGTTACCCGTGGCTGACTAGTGAGAGTCTAATTACAATCTCAAACCTCTACTGTAAAGCCTCCGGCCTAAGAGTTCATTGGAACAATGCCAAGATGTTACTGATCGGAGATGAGGCAGGACTACCTAGACAGCGACACCTGCAGGAGCAGAAGCATCCCTCCAAGTACCTTATTATTTGCCTGATAATTTGCTGGGAACTTAACCCAACTCCACTCTTGACAAAGACAAGAGTGGTGCAGATACACTGAGGCCTGGGACTCACTACTTATCACATCCTTAGGGCGAGTTGCTCTCCTGAAAATCATGACACTTTCCAAGATCCCCTATGTCTTCCAGAACTGTCTCAGAACATTTTGTAGAGAAGTAAGGGCAATTATGCATAATGTTTTATTCTATGGGAGGGCCTTTTGAGTTTTATGGGATAAATGCACCCAGACCCCCTAGGAAGGAGGCCTGGGTGTAGCTGATACACACTTATATTACTGGGCATTTTATTACCAGTTACAAATAAACAGTTCTTTGGTGCCAGCCAAGGCACAACTAGAGGACTGAGGTCAAAGTTGTTTGAGGGACCAACACTTCTCAACCTCCTTTATGGCTCAGAAACACCAAAATCCAAGACAGTGCCTACCAGAGCTGTACTGTATGCCTGGAGAGATGAATACACAAAAACACCACTATGACAAGGAAGGTACACAACTCCTTCAAGTAGTTACTCTCCAGGGATTTAGACAATGGGACCTCACTTAAACCCAGGGAAGTCAATGAAAATGTGTCATTTATCGATCCACTTGTACTCATTTTGTTTTGTTTTGTGCAGACTGAGCCAGCCCTTCTGAGGACTCCTGTCTTGTAAGACCAGTGTAGGTTAATGCGATACAGCATGTAATGTCCACATGGGTACTCTACCTGGCACCACGAGATCTGTGCAGCTGACGTTGCAAAGCAGCTGACAGCACTTCTGTGCTCCTGGACATTCACCATCGCACTTGCAGTAAGTTGGCATATGCAGCAGTCGACATATAGGTCCATCATAGGCGCAGGTACCCGGCCGCACTGTGAATAAGAAGGTGGAGAACTTATTTGATGTTTCATCCCTCAAACAGCCAAAATATTACCAGAATCATTGTCAGAAGCACCATCAGTAACAAGATGAACTTACCACCAACAATAACATCTATAAAAGTGGTCATCAGGGACCTTACAGGGCCGCCCTGGAACACACATACCATTCCCCACTCGTGGATGTGAAGCCGCTCTGCCAGTACTGACCTCCACAGCTGTAGGGATGCTGTCAAAAGCCTGCAGCGCTCTCACTACTCCTCCAGCAAGCTGTTTTGGTGGGGGCTGGGTGGATCATAGGATCCCCCTTGTCATCCCTGTGGTTGGGGTGTGCTTGTGAATGTTGCCAGATTTACAGCTTATGCCAGTTGTACACATTCCTGCCCATGCTGCAAGAAATTCCTGCAAGACTCTTAAAAGACATTACCCACTGAAGTTATTATTCCTTGGAGCTTTGCTTGCAGGTATCACTCACAGTGGAACGCACTCAGGGGCATATTAACAAGGGCCAGCTTTATCGCTGGCCCCACATAGCGATAGAAATATTATCGCCGGCTATCGCTGAAAATTATCGCCATGATAACGCTATATTAACAATGCATAGCGCTATGGCGATAATATTTCAGCGATAGCGGTGTTTGCCATGGAACATCGCTGGTTTTCCAGCAATGTTCCATGGAAAACAGCGATAACATTGCTGATACGACCCTGTGGTCGTATCAGCATAATCCACCTACCATTATTAGTATGCCTTAGTCTGGAATTTAACAGACGTTAAATTCCAGCGTTAAGGACGAGGTAGCGCGATTTTATTTATCGCTGCACCTCCTTGCTAATATCGCGAAGCTTCCTTCGCGATATTTTCATGTGTTGTTTTCACAGCCACACCTTCTTTGCATCTCATTAGCGATGCGAGGCGAGGCTGTGAAAAAACGGGCTCTACATTAAGGAAACACGCGCTAGCGTGTCCTTGATGATATTGCGATATAATTATCGCCGCTTATCGCCCGAAAACGGACGCTAAAGCGGCGATAATTATATCGCCAGCCCTTGCTAATATGCCCCCATGTTCCTAAAATGTTGTTGCCGTTTGCAGGTTTAGTGTAGCATATAGTGCTGTGAGGTGTCTAAAAGTTGGCATGTTAGTTCTATCCAAAAAGCTGATATGTTTGTAATAGCAACTCAAGAAAAATGTATCTGCGAATGTCCAGGCCACCACCGGTCCCATCCAGGCAACAAAGAGCACTCTGCAGTGTTACTGTGACACCACTGTAACCATCCAGCCCATTTTTTGTCTTTCCCCTGGATTTTACTGAAGTGTCTGTATCACCTCAGTGTCTGTATCACCAACTGCTCTCATTCTTTCGTAACTGGGATTTTAATTATCACTGGAAACTCAGCCCTCAGTGAGGAGACAAGGATAGCACGTTCTCTGAGCTAATCACATCTCTAAATTCAAATCAATTAGTTCATGAGCCTTTATACTTAAAAGGCCATACCCTGGAGCACGTTTGGACATATATATATCTTATGCTTAGCTTGCACACCATTCTCCCCGGGCCGAAGTCCAGAAGCTGTCCAAAACAAGCATTTGCAATGCAATAGGTCTCGCATTTGCGAGATTTTGAGCTATTGGCATTGTAAATGACAATGCCTTTAATTTATGTCTTTAAAAAACTTGCAATGATGAAAGGCATTGTCATTTAAAATACCAATAGGTCAAATGCAATTGCAATTTTGTATCCGTTTGCTGCATTTTCTTCCACTTGCAGTACTTTTAGTACATGCATAAAGTACTAAAATTAAAAAAAAGTGCAAAACAGCAGTGGTGGGATCTTGAGAGCAGTGTGGGAGTGAACAGAGTTGTGTTACGCCCTGTTTAACTCATCCCATATGAAGGAGCCGACGCTGTCTCTGCTCCTTGTCCACGGCTGAGTGCCTTCACTCTGAGTGTCTGGCTAGCACACCCCGCCCCTGGGCGGAAAGACGGGGCACCCTCGTGGCTGAGTGCCACAGTGGAATGTGCTATGACACCCGAGGACAGAGAGCAGTGACTGCCTCTATCTCTGGATGGCTGTGACATCTGTGGAATGACAGAAGTGACACCTGAGAACAGACAGCTGTGACAGTCTCTGTTTGTAGACGGCCGTGACACCTCTGGACAGACAGAAGAGACACTTGTGGACAGACAGCAGTGACAGACTCTGTCTGCAGGTGGCTGTGACATCTGTGGACTGATAGAAGTGACAACTGCGGACAGACAGCAGTGACAAGCCCTGAATTGCAATAAATCGCAGTGATTGGCCAGTGTAACAGGAGTCACTCAGCACCTCCGTGACAAGGCCCAACCAGGCTGAAGCATGACGGGTACTTCAGATGTTTTCATTCAGAGAGGATCTGGCCTCACTGCTTGACCTCTGACAGTCGCATCAGGGTGGGGCCAAGACTCATTTGGATGTCAGTTGTCATTGTTTGAAGTGGAAACGTGAGCAAAAATGTGATGGACTGGAATGCAGCCGAGAGTAATGAACAGCGTGTGAAATTAATGAAACCGTTTCATTCCACTGCGTGTTTATCCGAAGTGATTCACACAAACTGGCATGGGTATAAAGAGAGTAGACAGCGGTTTCACTCCACAGAGTGAGAAGACAGCAATGACAGCGCCTCGGTGTGAGCATATAGCGCTAACCATAGGCACACAGTGTTGTCTCACACACACACATTGCACACGGTGTGATGCACGAAACACATCAATGACTACAAATGGCACGCAATGTTGTCTCACACACACAGATCGACGACGCACTCAACAACCATAAGTGACTACAAATGGCACACAGTGTTGTCCCACAAACACACACACACTTCGCACACAGTGTGACACACGAAACAAACGACAGTGGCTACCAGTGGCACACAGTGTTGTCACACGCACACACACACACACTTCGCACACAGTGTGGCACTCGAAACAAACGTCAGAGGCTACCAGTGGCACACAGTGCTGCCACACGCACACACACACTTCTCAAACAGTGTGACACACGAAACAAACGTCAGAGGCTACCAGTGGCACACAGTGTTGTCACACGAACAGACCACACATTGACAATCAGCGATGCTGCACACAAACACTAAACATACATACATAAAACAGTGCTGGAGATACGCCAGTGTCGCAGACATTGGTGAACCACACAGCGCTACACCACTGTGCCACACAAAATGCTTCGCCGTGACGCACACTACGCTTGCATCCAGCGCCAGGCGGGTGCAGTGGGAGGACGAGGCGCTGTAGCAGCCCCCCAGGTGGCCTCGTGCAGTGTGCCCTCTGCCCTGACGGATTAGACAGAACGCAATTAGCTTTTAGACACAGCCCCCCCCCGATTTTGTGTGCAGCTGGCTGCAGAGGATTAAACACGGCCCTCTCCAGGCACTGCCGTCTCTCTGCGCTTTGTGCCAGCGAGGAAGCCGCTCCCCCCATGAAATGTGAACAGGGAACCCGCGCAAAGATGACGCAACCACCAGACGAGCGCGCTGCCCTCCATGAAGCGCTTCAGGGGTAGTAGGCGCTACATAAATGCAATTACAACACTGCGCAATACATTCTGCATCTACAGCAGCAGAGAAAGACCGAGGACAGGGGTTTCAATATTAACTATTAGTATTAAGGGGATTTTTTGTTATTTAGAAAAATGAACATAGAATTGAGGAAATCCGTGCGTTGCTTCGGTTGTGAGTTTCGGGACACATGATTCCCGAAGCTGTGCTCTTTCTCCACAGGCTGTGGTACACACCGGGGCCTTCCTGGGAGCTGGTGGAATAAGGGAAATCAATCAATCAATCAATCAATCAATCACAGAATTTGTAGAGCGCACTACTTACCCGCGAGGGACTCAAGGCGCTGGGGAGAGGGAAGGGGGGGGATGCTGCTACTGGTCGAACAGCCAGGTCTTGAGTAGCCTCCTGAAGGTCAGCAGGTCTTGGGTCTGTCGTAGGCTTAGTGGAAGGGTGTTCCAGGTCTTGGCGGCGAGGTGTGAGAAGGATCTGCCGCCGGTGGTTGTTCTTCGAATGCGAGGGACGGTGGCGAGGGAGAGGTCGGCGGAGCGGAGCTGGCGGTTGGGGACGTAGAAGAAGAGTCGTCTGTTGAGGTAGGCTGGGCCAGTTTTGTGGAGTGCCTTGTGTGCGTGGATGAGGAGTTTGAAGGTGATCCTCCTGTCGACGGGGAGCCAGTGCAGGTTCCTCAAGTGGGGGTGATGTGGCTGTGGCGTGGTACGTCGAGGATCAGTCGTGCGGAGGCGTTTTGTATGCGTTGCAGTCGCTTGATGAGCTTGGCCGGGGCTCCCGCATAGAGGGCGTTCCCATAGTCCAGTCTGCTACTGACGAGGGCCTGGGTGACTGTTCTTCTTGTGTCTGTCGGGATCCACCTGTAGATCTTGCGAAGCATGCGGAGGGTGTTGAAGCAGGAGGAGGAGACTGCGTTGACTTGCTTGGCCATGGAGAGCGTTGAGTTGAGGATGACTCCCAGGTTGCGTGCGTGGTCGGTGGGTGCCGGGGCTGCTCCCTGCGTCGTTGGCCACCAGGAGTCGTCCCAGGCTGAGGGGTTGGAGCCGAGGATGAGGACCTCCGTTTTGTCCGTGTTCAGCTTTAGTCGGCTGATCTTCATCCAATCAGCGACGGCCTTCATTCCTTCATGGAGATTGGCTTTGGCGGCGAGGGGTCCTTGGTGAGGGAGAGGATCAGTTGAGTGTCGTCGGCGTAGGAGATAATGTTGAGGTCGTGTTGTCTGGCGATGCGTGCGAGCGGGGCCATGTAGATGTTGAACAGTGTTGGGCTGAGGGACGATCCCTGGGGTACGCCGCAGATGATCTTGGAGGCTTTGGATCGGAAAGGTGGGAGGCGGACTCTCTGGGTTCTGCCGTCGAGGAAGGAGGTGGTCCATTCCAGGGCCTTGTCTCGGATCCCTGCGTCGTGGAGGCGTGCGCGTAGAGTGCGGTGGCAGACAGTGTCGAAGGCGGCGGAGAGGTCCAGCAGGATGAGGGCTGCGGTCTCACCATTGTCCAGCAGGATCCTGATGTCGTCGGTGGCGGCGATGAGGGCAGTCTCAGTGCTGTGGTTGCTGTGGAACCCCGATTGGGATGGGTCCAGGATGCTGTTTTCTTCGAGGTATTGGGAACACCACACAATAATGTCGCACAGACCGCAGATCCGGTCACGGCGTCACTGCTACTGCCTGTCGTGACATATCACCGACACGCAGGTCCTCCGCCTCTCCTCGATGCCCAGAACCTGGCCAGTCTAAGCCTAATGAGCGCATGGGGTAAGCCACGCAGTTAAAGCAATCCACACGTTGGAAAGACGCCCAAAAATGCGGGAGTCCTACCAAAACAAGCCTGTTAACATAGGAAGAGCGTTCTCAGAGCGCCCAATGAGAGACCCGGACTGGCGCGTGCAAGGCAGCGTGACGAAGCTTCTGATAAGAAACTTCGTCACGACAGCCATAATGCAGGCGACCGAGTCCTTAGGGGCCGTCCAAAAAGGCGAAAGGGCGGCAACCGAAAACCCTCCTTTTCAATGGGAAGCCAGCGTTTAACATAAACGCTGACGCTACCCAATGAAAAGGAGGGCGGGGCTTCGAGTCCCCTTCTTGAAACTGCCTTGATGACTATAGCTCTCGCAGGCGAGGAGCGCATGCGTGCTCCAACGCCACGCGAGACCTAAAACAAGAAATCAAATTTTATATTTAAAAAGTAATACTTCGCACACTCTCTTCTCACCTGTTACGGCATGCTGAGGGAGGTGAAGTTAATATGATATGGTACTTGCCTACCTAAGGATTCAAAATGGAAACTGCCCTACCTACCCATGAGGGGGTCTGGCATTAACTTTCCGCCAGAAAAGCACATCTTTTTGGAAAATCGCCACAATTTTAATCAAGCAGAGATGTTCCGCATTTGAATAAATTTAACTTTGCAGGTGGCAAGCAACTGTTTTAGAGACTGAAATCACACGATGCATTTTATACTCTGCATTATATGGCGATGCTTGCAAACTAGGTCACTCCTTTCAAACTCCACAGGCTACACTGGTGTACACTTCTCGACGACCCTACGTGTGTAAAGCAGTTTCCAAGGCAAGAATAAAAAAATAACAATCTCTCCCTCTTGTACATATCGAGGTGTGTGTGTGTGTGTGCCATGTGTCCTTCCGGTAAAAACTGCAGTGTTGTACAAGTGAAGAAATATCACGTTTGCCACTTGGAAAAGATTAAAACACGGTCACAGCTAGGCATGCATCGATCACTCGCTATGCTAGGCAGGGCATATCGTTGAGTGCATAAACCCTTCCCACGGATCGCTGGATCGAGGGCATTTTTCATCGAGGGAAAAAGTGACTGCCAAAAACACCCTTGGTTGCCCCCCACCCTTACAGTTTGCACTACATCCCTCCGACCCTCGCCGTCTCCCCTGGGTCAGACCACACTCAAATCAGCATCCAGTCTGTCTAATTACCACCCTCTCTTCTCTCCAATTCCAATGAGTACCTGTCATACCAGCAACTCTCTACTCGTTCGCTTCTTAGATCTCCCTTCCTCTGTCTTCTGTTACTTTCCACCCCCTCCCCAACCGGGCCCTTACATCAACCCCGCCTGTCAAACCTCATCCGATCTTCTCCCTTCCTAGGAATGTCACACCACAGTTTCCCTCTCCTCTCCTACCCACTTGTCAGCCCCTCCATTGTCCCCTCTCACCACCTCTCTTTTGAGACCCCCCCGTCCTCCCAGCCCGCTTGGTCAGATCTCATGCCATCCTCAACCCCCACCACCCCCTAATATCGTCTGCTGCCACAAGTCCCTCTCCCCACCCCCTCTCCCAACCAATCTCTCGGCCAGAAGCACCGCCACTCAGTCCCACTCCAAGACACCCCAATCCACCCCACTCCCCATCCTACAGCCCCTATCACCTGGCTCTTCGGCCTCTCTTCGGTCCGCTCATCTTTCTCCTCCTCCTCTCACTCTCAGGTGGAATCATATCTGCAGTGCCAGTGCTTCTCGCCGTGCATGCTCTCGGGAGGGAGGGCACACCACAGCAGGGGAGGTAAGGGCAGACGGGAACTTGGAGGGGGATTGCGGGGGGCCTACGTGAGCCAGGGGCGCGGGGTGAAGGCCCCGAACTACACCAGAGCTCTGACGGACTGGGGAGGGAAGGGAGGCAGAGATGCGGACTCCGGAAACAAAACCGAAACAGCAAGGGGCGGGCCCTCGCGAGGATGCAGAGTGGGGAGGGAGGAGTACCGGGAACGAGGAAGCAGCTGTAGGCGGAAGGGGCAGAGGGCGGGCCTGCCTCCGAGTCCGGCGTTGCTATAGTTGCTGCCAGCGATGCACGGTCGCAACATGTACGTCACAGCAACCAATCTGGGTGATGACACTTGTTTTAAAGGCAGTACGTAAAACAAGCAAGACACGCCCTTGGGACAGCGAGTCTACAGCGTGTGTTGTTCACGCTGCCTGCACGCGCCAGTTGGCTCTCTAATTGGTTGACAAGGTCCACCAATCACAAAGCATATTTGGTAGTTGCCAACCAATCAGAGAGCCGACTGGCCCGTGCAGACAACGTGATGCAACCCTAGGCGCGAGACCTAAAAACACCAAATAGGATCAAACACGCCCACTAAGATAAGAAAACGTTTACGACGAAAGGAAAGCAGGCGAGACAATCCAAGTGGGACGTCCCAAAAAGCCAAAGGGAAGCAACATAAATAGCTCTTTTCCAATGGCTGGCCACCGTTTAGCATAAACGGTGACGCCAGCCAATGGGAAAGAGGGGCGGGGCTTAAAGCCCTTTTGTAAAAGTACTCATCTGCATTAAATCTCGCCGAGCGAGCTGCGCATGTGCGCAGCAACGCTAGGCGAGACCCAAAAATGAGAGTGCTTACATGAATGAGGTAAGGTTGAGTCCCGGGATTGGCTCAGACCTTGAATGAGTCTTCTTCGTGTCAGATTACAGTTGAGCCTCAATGTGTCGCTTTCTCTGAATGGCTGATGAATGGAGCTGGCATGCATGTCCTCGGATTATTAAACAGGGTTTTAAACATTATACCCTGTTGCCATAGTTTTCACATTAATTAATTTGAGCAAAGAGATAAACTATAACTTTTAGAAAGAGTATGGAGAAGAAATGATTATGATGCTGCTAAAGCAGAATTTAGGATAGACACAGCAGACTATAAAAAATTATATTTTTTGGCCAGATGATCGTATTACTCCAGAATTAGGGCTACATTTATGAGGGGTTTACCCCATGCTTGCACCATGCAATGTGGTAAATGCGTGGCCAAACCAGTAAGACATATTTTTTAAGCCACTCAAAGCCACTTTGTGTGGCTTTGAATGGCTTAATATGGAGTAACGCAAAGCAGCGCAAATTGCTATGTTGCCAAACTCTTTGGGGAGAGGATGTAGCCTTACAGCTAGAGCGGTCGACCTCGAAGCTGGGGAACCGGGTTCGAGTCTCAGCAACGATACTCAACATCCTGTGATTCTGGGCAAATCACTTAATCTCCCTGTGCTTAACAAAAATGAACGTGTCCATCTGTAATGAAACTGGTGCTCATGTAAAGCGCTCTGATACCTGATATCCTCTGGTCTAGTTCGCACTATATAAAAAAACTTGAAAACAAAAAAAACTCTAAACTCTGCACTAGGGAGGCGCTTCGCCGCTTCATGGGCGTTGCTTGGTGCTCCCACACAACCCCCATGGTTTTTGATACATTCCCAGATTTACAGACCCTGGTAAACCTGGGAATGCGCTGAAATCCTACGCCTCCCCAAGTTAGGCATATTGAGGAGAAATATAATTATTTCTCCTAGTTTTTTCCTCTTTCTGTGTGTGCTGCCTTCTGAAACACACATAGAAAGAGGAAAAGGCCTCTCAGGATTGTCCCTTCCTGCACAAAAACAATCCTGCATGCAACGCAGGCACTCTTGCACCATGGTGCTACGCTGCCGGCATTGGCGCTAGTCTGACAAAAGGGTGCCAGAGCAGGGCGAAAGGATAGGAATGCACCGTATTGGGTAAATATAGCGCATTCCTGCCTTTTCTCTGTGAGGTGACTTGCTGCGCTGCCCTGCGTCGCATTTTTCATAAATCCTCCCCTAAGTGTATATACAGAAGGACTTTTTAAATATTGTGAAGGAACTGTCACATATGTCACAGGTTTTCCAGGATTAATACCTTCCCAATTATTCTATGATCAATTAAACTTGTACAGATAGAATCTGCAACGTAGGTCAGGAAATTGACAAGTTGCCCTTTCCGCCGGTTGCTGAAGAGAACCAAACAAATTTGTCATTTTTTGCTCTTTTGTCAAAGAAGGAGTTGTGAGCCACTATTGCTTCACTTAAATCACTTAAAAAGAGCTCCACATTAGATCCATGCCCTTCTAAAATTAAGCAAATAACACGTTTCCTGCCCAGGAGAAGTCTATCACATTCAGATAAACAACTGTGCTTCGTAAAAAGGTTAGATCCGATCCGAACAAGCATAATAATTGTCCTTCAATTGCGTTTCTTCCATCCTGCTCACAAATAAATGAAAAACATGATACATTTACAAAATTGTAACTTCCTGCCCTCAGGCGGGATGTGGAATCTGTGCTGCTCTCCATCCTGGAAGATCTAAGACTAGATCCGGATAATGCGGTGGTTCTGCTGGACCTCGCCACCATGTTTTTATATGGTCGCCCATTCCACCTTATTGAGATGTGTAGCAGCAGGTCTGGCAGGCTAAGAGTTTGATTGGCTGCAGCCTTTTCTACCTGGACACTATCAAGCGGTGAAACTGGCAACTTCCTCGACCCTCCCCTTACATCTCTTTAACATTTTATAGCACCATTCGCGAAGGCTTCAAATGCTGAAAGCACATAGATTTTGATCTGTCTTGATAATAAAATAGATTCACATGAAAGTTCTCAGCGTTTTGGGTGGTTCGTCTGGACCTAGGTGGCAAGTAACCACTTACAGCTGATTGTGGAGAACATTGGGGAGAGGAGTTGGTCTAACGGCTAGGGCGGCCGACCTCGAATCTGGGGAACTGGGTTCGAGTCTTGGCAATGACGCTGAACATCCTGTGATTCTGGACAAATCACTTAATCTCCCCGTGCCTACGAAAAATGAACGTGTCCTCATGTAATGCAACTGGTGCTGTGTAAAGCGTTCTGATACCCGATTGGGGTCAAGTTCGCGCTATATAAAACTCTGTAAAATAAATAAAATTGAGGATTTGATTGGCAACAGAAAATCTGATCTGTGGCTTAATACCTTCTGATCTGTGGCTTGATACCTGGGGGCCAAGTGAGGTGGGTTCTTGTCCACAGCAGTAAGAAGGCTTGGGGCTTATTTATGAGCCCTTGCGTCACTTTTGCGCCACCGCGTTGTGACGCACCAGCGCCGTAAAAAAATGCACCATGTTGCGTCATATTTACAAAGTGACGCATCTAGGTAGATGCGTCACTTTATAAACCCTTGCGCCACATTATACCTGCGCCAGGTATAATGTATGCAGGGTGGGCGTTCTGACGCAAGTAAGCCTCGTAAAAGTGACTCACTGCGCCACTTCTATGACTCAAATGCGTCAATATCTTACGCCTGCCTCACCTCAGGCGTAAGACTGACGCAGGCACAGATGAAATGGGACTTGCCCATGTGTAATGACGGATTGCTGAAGTTGCGTCACTTTCGTGACACACTCCAGCAATGCGTCATTTTTGCACCTACAGATACGTCAGAAATACTGACGTATCTGTAACTCCTTGCGACATGATGCGTCATACTGTAAATATGACGCATCCAGCATGTTGCAAGGAGGGCGCAATGAAAAGTGACGCATCGCTGTTTTCACGCAGCAGATGTGTCACTTTTCATAAATGAGGCCCTCAGTATAAAGACTGATAGGGTCCTGTGTCTATCAAACCAGACTTCTTCTGGGGGTTTTCCTGTTTCACCTCAGAATTCTGAGAACTGCTTCCCTATCTCACAAACGATGAATGATCTTACAGGTTTCTAGGCGCACGTCTGGTCAGATTTTATTGCAAAAATTGCATCGGGTTCCTGACGCACAGAGGATTCAGTTTAAATCCTTCTGCATGAAACGTAAAGTTTGTAGGCGAGACCCTTTCTTTACTTTTAAGCTGCTTAAAGGGATACTCATTGCTGTGTCTACCCCGAAATTACGGAACAAATTGCCCCCCACTCTCAGAGCTGAGCTCAGTTTGCTACCTTTGAGACGCGCACTGAAAACCTGGCTGTTCAAGCAACTGCTTGTAACTCATTTTTCTCTGCTGTTATTCCCACCAGTCTAAGATTCAGCACTTAGAAACCTATTAGTGTAGGTCACACTTACCAATAAAAGAACTAATAGCTTATCTCGCCCTGCTAATCATCAAGAGAGCTCAGGCTCTATTAGAGTCCAGCCCACCTGGGACCAAGATGCACTTCACCCCTCCATGACACCCACCTGCCGAGCTCTTACCCTCGGTTGGAGCTCTCTCGATGATGGACATCAGTGCTTGGGAGGAGATGACACATCTGGCACCACATCTGTGTATGAAGATGAACTCCACAAGAACGGTTCACATTTTTCATTCCTTAGATTTATCAGTAACTAACAGGAGATGGGAGGACACTTTCTCAGAAATATCTCTACAGCGAAGTCCACCCGAACCATTTGACCATCCGACAGAAGTTTGTTTCTGATCTGCAATGTTGATAAGTTTCCATGGCGCTCAGTTGCTTCATTCATCATAGTGCTTTAAACAATGTAGACTGAGCTCCTTAACTTCTGTTTCTCTGTCCGTTTTATACAAGACGGGCGTGGAAATGACTGCTGAACAGGAGGTGTGCAGAGCGCTGAACAGATACCTGCCCCCGCATCTGTTTTCAGTTCTACTTCTTGCAACTCAGTGCAGCAGAAAACTCAAAACTGAACCCTTTCTTCCTACATACTGGAAGCTTCTTACGAATATATTTATATTCCTTTATCATAGCAACTTTGTTGAAATAGTCATGCACTGTGTTTTGCTTAGAAACACTACTTGACTTTAATTTAACATTTTCACGTTGACTTCGGTGATCGTGTTTTAAGAATGTGTAGAACAGGTTGGTGATGCAATGAACCCCCCTCCCTATCTCTATTGCCACACTCTTATTGGCAAAATAGATCAGTCACACCTCACCATCCTCTGAACTTATCAGCCTCATCATTGAACGGCTCTTTAACCTGAATATTCCCTCAGCTGTGGGATCCGCGAGGCTCCCTGGGACAACGGGGCTGTCGGGGTCCATTCCTCAATCAGAGGCCATGTACTGAGGAAGGATGCTCGGCTCTAAGAAAGCGCTGGGTTGTCTCATAAACCTGCATCATCTCCAGGTAAGTCAGGGAGACCTCGCTGACTTCCAAGATGTGTGCTACCCCAGAAGATGCCTGTATCTGGGTGCCTAGCAGATGTATCTGCATCAGATATGTGCTAACCCAGCAGCTACCTGTACCTAGGCGCCAAGCAGATCTATCCAGCTCAGATATGTGCTAACCCAGCAGCTACCTGTATCTAGGCGCCTAGCAGATGTATCCGCATCAGATATGTGCTACCCCAGAAGATGCCTGCATCTAGGCGCCTACCAGATGTATCCGCATCAGATGTGTGCTAACTCAGCAGCTACCTGTACCTAGGCGCCTAGCAGATGTATCCGCATCAGATATGTGCTAACCCCGAAGCTGCCAGTATCTAGGCGCCTACCAGATGTATCCGCATCAGATGTGTGCTAACCCAGCAGCTACCTGTACCTAGGCGCCTAGCAGATGTATCCGCATCAGATATGTGCTAACCCCGAAGCTGCCAGTATCTAGGCGCCTAGCAGATGTATCCGCATCAGATGTGTGCTACCCCAGAAGCTGCCTGTACCTAGGTTCCTACCAGATGTATCCGAATCAGATGTGTGCTACCCCAGAAGCTGCCTGTACCTAGGTTCCTACCAGATCTATCCAGCTCAGATATGTGCTACCCCAGAAGCTGCCTGTACCTAGGCGCCAAGCAGATGTATCCGCATCAGATGTGTGCTACCACAGAAGCTGCCTGTACCTAGGCACCTAGCAGATGCATCCGCATCAGATGTGCGCTTCCCCGAAGCTGCCTGTACCTAGGCGCCTGGCAGATGTATCCACATCAGATGTGCGCTTCCCCGAAGCTGCCTGTATCTAGGCACCTAGCAGATGCATCCGCATCAGATGTGCGCTACCCCCAGAGCTGCCTATATCTAGGCGCCTAGCAGATGTATCCTCATCAGATGTGCGCTACCCCTAAGCTGCCTGTATCTAGGCGCCTACCAGGTGTATCCGCATCAGATGTGTGCTACCCCGAAGCTGCCTGTATCTACGCACCTAGCAGATGTATCAGCATCAGATGTGTGCTACCCCGAAGCTGCCTGTATCTAGGCGCCTAGCAGATGTATCCGCATCAGATGTGTGCTACCTCAGAAGCTACCTGTATCTAGGCGCCTACCAGATCTATCCGCATCAGATGTGTGCTACCCCGAAGCTGCCTGTATCTAGGTGACTAGCAGATGTATCCGCTTCAGATGTGTGCTACCCCAGAAGCTGCCTGTACCTAGGCGCCTAGCAGATGTAGCCGCATCAGATGTGTGCTACCCCAGAAGATGCCTGTATCTGGGCGCCTAGCAGATGTATCCGCATCAGATATGTGCTAACCCAGCAGCTACCTGTACCTAGGCGCCTAGCAGATGTATCCGCATCAGATATGTGCTAACCCAGCAGCTACCTGTACCTAGGCGCCTAGCAGATGTATCTGCATCAGATATGTGCTACCCCAGAAGATGCCTGTATCTAGGCGCCTACCAGATGTATCCGCATCAGATGTGTGCTAACCCAGCAGCTACCTGTACCTAGGCGCCTAGCAGATGTATCCGCATCAGATATGTGCTAACCCCGAAGCTGCCAGTACCTAGGCGCCTAGCAGATGTATCCGCATCAGATATGTGCTAACCCAGCAGCTACCTGTACCTAGGCGCCTAGCAGATGTATCCGCATCAGATATGTGCTAACCCCGAAGCTGCCTGTATCTAGGCACCTAGCAGATGTATCAGCATCAGATGTGTGCTACCCCGAAGCTGCCTGTATCTAGGCGCCTAGCAGATGTATCCGCATCAGATGTGTGCTACCTCAGAAGCTACCTGTATCTAGGCGCCTACCAAATCTATCCGCATCAGATGTGTGCTACCCCCGAAGCTGCCTGTATCTAGGTGACTAGCAGATGTATCCGCTTCAGATGTGTGCTACCCCAGAAGATGCCAGTATCTGGGCACCTAGCAGATGTATCCGCATCAGATATGTGCTAACCCAGAAGCTGCCAGTATCTAGGCGCCTAGCAGATGTATCTGCATCAGATGTGTGCTACCCCAGAAGCTGCCTGTATCTAGGTTCCTACCAGATGTATCCGCATCAGATGTGTGCTACCCCAGAAGCTGCCTGTACGTAGGCGCCTAGCAGATGTATCCGCATCAGATGTGTGCTACCACAGAAGCTGCCTGTACCTAGGCGCATAGCAGATGCATCCGCATCAGATGTGTGCTACCCCAGAAGCTGCCTGTACCTAGGTTCCTACCAGATGTACCCGCATCAGATGTGTGCTACCACAGAAGCTGCCTGTACCTAGGTTCCTACCAGATCTATCCAGCTCAGATATGTGCTACCCCAGAAGCTGCCTGTACCTAGGCGCCAAGCAGATGTATCCGCATCAGATGTGTGCTACCACAGAAGCTGCCTGTACCTAGGCACCTAGCAGATGCATCCGCATCAGATGTGCGCTTCCCCTGAAGCTGCCTGTACCTAGATCATTACAAACAACTCGGACGGAAGTAGGGGCCGCCAGTTTGGTTACTCGACAAGAGCAAGGTATAATATGCTCTGAGGTGAAAAGGAACAGACGAAAGTTGCATGAGGAACAGACTTCTAAAGGATAAGCATTCCTTGTCACGAGCTTGAAATAATAAGCGTACATTTGAAATACAAGCGGGTATACTTCATTATTGATTTTAACGAGCTCAAAACAAGCCAGATGCGTGTGATGGAATTATAAAACGGGGACTGGCACAGCGCGCCTTAGTGGGCTCATCTAGGAGATTCATACCAATTAAAGAATTACCAAGCCTCATAGATGGATGGAAGAGCATAACAATTTTTATTAAGCACATTACAGAGTGAAACATCGTTCACCTGCCCATTTAATTTTTAAAGGACGGGAGTACATAATATAACGGTCTTGATAAAGAAGGTGGAATGAGATAAAGCCTTCGAAACGCGTCGACGCCTTTTTCTGTTGCCATAAATCCATCTATACGAACATCACCCTAGATATTGATGATACACAAGGCACCAGGGTGTTTGTACATAAGTTTAACCGTGGATTATGGCGATTTATGACAAAGATTAATGTCTGTTTTTAACTCTCGTGTTATGATTTTTTGTAGTATTGTGAATGTGATTAATTGTTTTTAGTATTGTTTCATATTTTTCATGATGATGGTATGGACAAAAATGGTTTTAACTTGTAACTAAATAAAAAAAAAAAATTTGTATAAAATAATAAATGGTTTTAATAAATTACAATCATTGCCTTATGAACAATAGGTGTTTGTGCCAATACATTGTAGCCACCAGTTGAGCGGTGACCTTTATGAATGGTGAATGTGTGTGTGGAGTCAGAGCTTGGCATTTGAAAGAAGGTGCGAATGAAACAATATATTAAAACAATCCCAGAGGACAATATTTTTACCTTTTGTCTTAACCCTAGTCCTTTGGGTGTCCAAGGGTTCCTCTCTTTTTGAAAGAAGCTGCCTGTACCTAGACGCCGGGCAGATGTATCCACATCAGATGTGCGCTTCCCCGAAGCTGCCTGTATCTAGGCGCCTAGCAGATGTATCAGCATCAGATGTGTGCTACCCCCGAAGCTGCCTGTATCTAGGCGCCTACCAGGTGTATCCGCATCAGATGTGTGCTACCCTGAAGCTGCCTGTATCTAGGCGCCTAGCAGATGTATCAGCATCAGATGTGTGTTACCCCAGAAGCTGCCTGTACCTAGGCGCCTAGCAGATGTAGCCACATCAGATGTGTGCTACCCCAGAAGCTACCTGTATCTAGGCGCCTAGCAGATGTATCCGCATCAGATATGTGCTAACCCGAAGCTGCCAGTATCTAGGCACCTAGCAGATGTGTCCGCATCAGATATGTGCTAACCCAGCAGCTACCTGTACCTAGGCGCCTAGCAGATGTATCCGCATCAGATGTGTGCTACCCCAGAAGCTGCCTGTACCTAGGTTCCTACCAGATGTATCCGCATCAGATGTGTGCTACCCCAGAAGCTGCCTGTACCTAGGCGCCAAGCAGATGTATCCGCATCAGATGTGTGCTACCACAGAAGCTGCCTGTACCTAGGCACCTAGCAGATGCATCCGCATCAGATGTGCGCTTCCCCCGAAGCTGCCTGTACCTAGGCGCCTGGCAGATGTATCCACATCAGATGTGCGCTTCCCCCGAAGCTGCCTGTATCTAGGCACCTAGCAGATGCATCCGCATCAGATGTGCGCTACCCCCAGAGCTGCCTGTATCTAGGTGCCTAGCAGATGTATCCTCATCAGATGTGCGCTACCCCTAAGCTGCCTGTATCTAGGCGCCTACCAGGTGTATCCGCATCAGATGTGTGCTACCCGAAGCTGCCTGTATCTAGGCACCTAGCACATGTATCAGCATCAGATGTGTGCTACCCCGAAGCTGCCTGTATCTGGGTGCCTAGCAGATGTAGCCACATCAGATGTGTGCTACCCCAGAAGATGCCTGTATCTGGGTGCCTAGCAGATGTAGCCGCATCAGATGTGTGCTACCCCAGAAGATGCCTGTATCTGGGTGCCTAGCAGATGTATCTGCATCAGATATGTGCTAACCCAGCAGCTACCTGTACCTAGGCGCCTAGCAGATCTATCCAGCTCAGATATGTGCTAACCCAGCAGCTACCTGTATCTAGGCGCCTAGCAGATGTATCCGCATCAGATATGTGCTACCCCAGAAGATGCCTGTATCTAGGCGCCTACCAGATGTATCCGCATCAGATGTGTGCTAACCCAGCAGCTACCTGTACCTAGGCGCCTAGCAGATGTATCCGCATCAGATATGTGCTAACCCCGAAGCTGCCAGTATCTAGGCGCCTACCAGATGTATCCGCATCAGATGTGTGCTAACCCAGCAGCTACCTGTACCTAGGCGCCTAGCAGATGTATCCGCATCAGATATGTGCTAACCCCGAAGCTGCCAGTATCTAGGCGCCTAGCAGATGTATCCGCATCAGATGTGTGCTACCCCAGAAGCTGCCTGTACCTAGGTTCCTACCAGATGTATCCGAATCAGATGTGTGCTACCCCAGAAGCTGCCTGTACCTAGGTTCCTACCAGATCTATCCAGCTCAGATATGTGCTACCCCAGAAGCTGCCTGTACCTAGGCGCCAAGCAGATGTATCCGCATCAGATGTGTGCTACCACAGAAGCTGCCTGTACCTAGGCACCTAGCAGATGCATCCGCATCAGATGTGCGCTTCCCCCGAAGCTGCCTGTACCTAGGCGCCTGGCAGATGTATCCACATCAGATGTGCGCTTCCCCCGAAGCTGCCTGTATCTAGGCACCTAGCAGATGCATCCGCATCAGATGTGCGCTACCCCCAGAGCTGCCTATATCTAGGCGCCTAGCAGATGTATCCTCATCAGATGTGCGCTACCCCCTAAGCTGCCTGTATCTAGGCGCCTACCAGGTGTATCCGCATCAGATGTGTGCTACCCCGAAGCTGCCTGTATCTACGCACCTAGCAGATGTATCAGCATCAGATGTGTGCTACCCCGAGCTGCCTGTATCTAGGCGCCTAGCAGATGTATCCGCATCAGATGTGTGCTACCTCAGAAGCTACCTGTATCTAGGCGCCTACCAGATCTACCCGCATCAGATGTGTGCTACCCCCGAAGCTGCCTGTATCTAGGTGACTAGCAGATGTATCCGCTTCAGATGTGTGCTACCCCAGAAGCTGCCTGTACCTAGGCGCCTAGCAGATGTAGCCGCATCAGATGTGTGCTACCCCAGAAGATGCCTGTATCTGGGCGCCTAGCAGATGTATCTGCATCAGATATGTGCTAACCCAGCAGCTACCTGTACCTAGGCGCCTAGCAGATGTATCCGCATCAGATATGTGCTAACCCAGCAGCTACCTGTACCTAGGCGCCTGGCAGATGTATCTGCATCAGATATGTGCTACCCCAGAAGATGCCTGTATCTAGGCGCCTACCAGATGTATCCGCATCAGATGTGTGCTAACCCAGCAGCTACCTGTACCTAGGCGCCTAGCAGATGTATCCGCATCAGATATGTGCTAACCCCGAAGCTGCCAGTACCTAGGCGCCTAGCAGATGTATCCGCATCAGATATGTGCTAACCCAGCAGCTACCTGTACCTAGGCGCCTAGCAGATGTATCCGCATCAGACATGTGCTAACCCCGAAGCTGCCTGTATCTAGGCACCTAGCAGATGTATCAGCATCAGATGTGTGCTACCCCGAAGCTGCCTGTATCTAGGCACCTAGCAGATGTATCAGCATCAGATGTGTGCTACCCGAAGCTGCCTGTATCTAGGCGCCTAGCAGATGTATCCGCATCAGATGTGTGCTACCTCAGAAGCTACCTGTATCTAGGCGCCTACCAAATCTATCCGCATCAGATGTGTGCTACCCCCGAAGCTGCCTGTATCTAGGTGACTAGCAGATGTATCCGCTTCAGATGTGTGCTACCCCAGAAGATGCCAGTATCTGGGCACCTAGCAGATGTATCCGCATCAGATATGTGCTAACCCAGCAGCTACCTGTACCTAGGCGCCTAGCAGATGTATCCGCATCAGATATGTGCTAACCCAGCAGCTACCTGTACCTAGGCGCCTAGCAGATGTATCTGCATCAGATATGTGCTACCCCAGAAGTTGCCTGTATCTAGGCGCCTACCAGATGTATCCGCATCAGATGTGTGCTAACCCAGCAGCTACCTGTACTTAGGCGCCTAGCAGATGTGTCCGCATCAGATATGTGCTAACCCCGAAGCTGCCAGTACCTAGGCGCCTAGCAGATGTATCCGCATCAGATATGTGCTAACCCAGCAGCTACCTGTACCTAGGCGCCTAGCAGATGTATCCGCATCAGATATGTGCTAACCCAGAAGCTGCCAGTATCTAGGCGCCTAGCAGATGTATCTGCATCAGATGTGTGCTACCCCAGAAGCTGCCTGTATCTAGGTTCCTACCAGATGTATCCGCATCAGATATGTGTTAACCCCGAAGCTGCCAGTATCTAGGCGCCTAGCAGATGTATCCGCATCAGATGTGTGCTACCCCAGAAGCTGCCTGTACCTAGGTTCCTACCAGATGTATCCGCATCAGATGTGTGCTACCCCAGAAGCTGCCTGTACCTAGGCGCCTAGCAGATGCATCCGCATCAGATGTGCGCTTCCCCTGAAGCTGCCTGTACCTAGACGCCGGACAGATGTATCCACATCAGATGTGCGCTTCCCGAAGCTGCCTGTATCTAGGCGCCTAGCAGATGCATCCGCATCAGATGTGCGCTACCCTCGAAGCTGCCTGTATCTAGGCGCCTAGCAGATGTATCCGCATCAGATGTGCGCTACCCCGAAGCTGCCTGTATCTAGGCGCCTACCAGGTGTATCCGCATCAGATGTGTGCTACCCTGAAGCTGCCTGTATCTAGGCGCCTAGCAGATGTATCAGCATCAGATGTGTGCTACCCCAGAAGCAGCCTGTACCTAGGCGCCTAGCAGATGTAGCCACATCAGATGTGTGCTACCCCAGAAGCTACCTGTATCTAGGCGCCTAGCAGATGTATCCGCATCAGATATGTGCTAACCCCGAAGCTGCAAGTATCTAGGCGCCTAGCAGATGTGTCCGCATCAGATATGTGCTAACCCAGCAGCTACCTGTACCTAGGCGCCTAGCAGATGTATCCGCATCAGATATGTGCTAACCCCAAAGCTGCCAGTATCTAGGCGCCTAGCAGATGTATCCACATCAGATGTGTGCTACCCCAGAAGCTGCCTGTACCTAGGTTCCTACCAGATGTATCCGCATCAGATGTGTGCTACCCCAGAAGCTGCCTGTACCTAGGCGCCTAGCAGATGTAGCCACATCAGATGTGTGCTACCCCAGAAGCTACCTGTATCTAGGCGCCTAGCAGATGTATCCGCATCAGATATGTGCTAACCCCGAAGCTGCCAGTATCTAGGCACCTAGCAGATGTGTCCGCATCAGATATGTGCTAACCCAGCAGCTACCTGTACCTAGGCGCCTAGCAGATGTATCCGCATCAGATGTGTGCTACCCCAGAAGCTGCCTGTACCTAGGTTCCTACCAGATGTATCCGCATCAGATGTGTGCTACCCCAGAAGCTGCCTGTACCTAGGCGCCAAGCAGATGTATCCGCATCAGATGTGTGCTACCACAGAAGCTGCCTGTACCAAGGCACCTAGCAGATGCATCCGCATCAGATGTGCGCTTCCCCCGAAGCTGCCTGTACCTAGGCGCCTGGCAGATGTATCCACATCAGATGTGCGCTTCCCCCGAAGCTGCCTGTATCTAGGCACCTAGCAGATGCATCCGCATCAGATGTGCGCTACCCCCAGAGCTGCCTGTATCTAGGTGCCTAGCAGATGTATCCTCATCAGATGTGCGCTACCCCCTAAGCTGCCTGTATCTAGGCGCCTACCAGGTGTATCCGCATCAGATGTGTGCTACCCCGAAGCTGCCTGTATCTAGGCACCTAGCACATGTATCAGCATCAGATGTGTGCTACCCCGAAGCTGCCTGTATCTGGGTGCCTAGCAGATGTAGCCGCATCAGATGTGTGCTACCCCAGAAGATGCCTGTATCTGGGTGCCTAGCAGATGTAGCCGCATCAGATGTGTGCTACCCCAGAAGATGCCTGTATCTGGGTGCCTAGCAGATGTATCTGCATCAGATATGTGCTAACCCAGCAGCTACCTGTACCTAGGCGCCTAGCAGATCTATCCAGCTCAGATATGTGCTAACCCAGCAGCTACCTGTATCTAGGCGCCTAGCAGATGTATCCGCATCAGATATGTGCTACCCCAGAAGATGCCTGTATCTAGGCGCCTACCAGATGTATCCGCATCAGATGTGTGCTAACCCAGCAGCTACCTGTACCTAGGCGCCTAGCAGATGTATCCGCATCAGATATGTGCTAACCCCGAAGCTGCCAGTATCTAGGCGCCTACCAGATGTATCCGCATCAGATGTGTGCTAACCCAGCAGCTACCTGTACCTAGGCGCCTAGCAGATGTATCCGCATCAGATATGTGCTAACCCCGAAGCTGCCAGTATCTAGGCGCCTAGCAGATGTATCCGCATCAGATGTATGCTACCCCAGAAGCTGCCTGTACCTAGGTTCCTACCAGATGTATCCGAATCAGATGTGTGCTACCCCAGAAGCTGCCTGTACCTAGGTTCCTACCAGATCTATCCAGCTCAGATATGTGCTACCCCAGAAGCTGCCTGTACCTAGGCGCCAAGCAGATGTATCCGCATCAGATGTGTGCTACCACAGAAGCTGCCTGTACCTAGGCACCTAGCAGATGCATCCGCATCAGATGTGCGCTCCCCGAAGCTGCCTGTACCTAGGCGCCTGGCAGATGTATCCACATCAGATGTGCGCTTCCCCGAAGCTGCCTGTATCTAGGCACCTAGCAGATGCATCCGCATCAGATGTGCGCTACCCCCAGAGCTGCCTATATCTAGGCGCCTAGCAGATGTATCCTCATCAGATGTGCGCTACCCCTAAGCTGCCTGTATCTAGGCGCCTACCAGGTGTATCCGCATCAGATGTGTGCTACCCCGAAGCTGCCTGTATCTACGCACCTAGCAGATGTATCAGCATCAGATGTGTGCTACCCCGAAGCTGCCTGTATCTAGGCGCCTAGCAGATGTATCCGCATCAGATGTGTGCTACCTCAGAAGCTACCTGTATCTAGGCGCCTACCAGATCTACCCGCATCAGATGTGTGCTACCCCCGAAGCTGCCTGTATCTAGGTGACTAGCAGATGTATCCGCTTCAGATGTGTGCTACCCCAGAAGCTGCCTGTACCTAGGCGCCTAGCAGATGTAGCCGCATCAGATGTGTGCTACCCCAGAAGATGCCTGTATCTGGGCGCCTAGCAGATGTATCTGCATCAGATATGTGCTAACCCAGCAGCTACCTGTACCTAGGCGCCTAGCAGAT
Source organism: Calotriton arnoldi (assembly GCA_963921515.1). NCBI lineage: Eukaryota > Metazoa > Chordata > Amphibia > Caudata > Salamandridae > Calotriton > Calotriton arnoldi. The sequence continues at coordinate 58,056 of CAWUFW010017665.1, read as the reverse complement.
GTATCCGCATCAGATATGTGCTAACCCAGCAGCTACCTGTACCTAGGCGCCTAGCAGATGTATCTGCATCAGATATGTGCTACCCCAGAAGATGCCTGTATCTAGGCGCCTACCAGATGTATCCGCATCAGATGTGTGCTAACCCAGCAGCTACCTGTACCTAGGCGCCTAGCAGATGTATCCGCATCAGATATGTGCTAACCTCGAAGCTGCCAGTACCTAGGCGCCTAGCAGATGTATCCGCATCAGATATGTGCTAACCCAGCAGCTACCTGTACCTAGGCGCCTAGCAGATGTATCCGCATCAGACATGTGCTAACCCCGAAGCTGCCTGTATCTAGGCACCTAGCAGATGTATCAGCATCAGATGTGTGCTACCCCGAAGCTGCCTGTATCTAGGCACCTAGCAGATGTATCAGCATCAGATGTGTGCTACCCCGAAGCTGCCTGTATCTAGGCGCCTAGCAGATGTATCCGCATCAGATGTGTGCTACCTCAGAAGCTACCTGTATCTAGGCGCCTACCAAATCTATCCGCATCAGATGTGTGCTACCCCGAAGCTGCCTGTATCTAGGTGACTAGCAGATGTATCCGCTTCAGATGTGTGCTACCCCAGAAGATGCCAGTATCTGGGCACCTAGCAGATGTATCCGCATCAGATATGTGCTAACCCAGCAGCTACCTGTACCTAGGCGCCTAGCAGATGTATCCGCATCAGATATGTGCTAACCCAGCAGCTACCTGTACCTAGGCGCCTAGCAGATGTATCTGCATCAGATATGTGCTACCCCAGAAGTTGCCTGTATCTAGGCGCCTACCAGATGTATCCGCATCAGATGTGTGCTAACCCAGCAGCTACCTGTACTTAGGCGCCTAGCAGATGTATCCGCATCAGATATGTGCTAACCCCGAAGCTGCCAGTACCTAGGCGCCTAGCAGATGTATCCGCATCAGATATGTGCTAACCCAGCAGCTACCTGTACCTAGGCGCCTAGCAGATGTATCCGCATCAGATATGTGCTAACCCAGAAGCTGCCAGTATCTAGGCGCCTAGCAGATGTATCTGCATCAGATGTGTGCTACCCCAGAAGCTGCCTGTATCTAGGTTCCTACCAGATGTATCCGCATCAGATATGTGTTAACCCCGAAGCTGCCAGTATCTAGGCGCCTAGCAGATGTATCCGCATCAGATGTGTGCTACCCCAGAAGCTGCCTGTACCTAGGTTCCTACCAGATGTATCCGCATCAGATGTGTGCTACCCCAGAAGCTGCCTGTACCTAGGCGCCTAGCAGATGCATCCGCATCAGATGTGCGCTTCCCCTGAAGCTGCCTGTACCTAGACGCCGGACAGATGTATCCACATCAGATGTGCGCTTCCCCCGAAGCTGCCTGTATCTAGGCGCCTAGCAGATGCATCCGCATCAGATGTGCGCTACCCTCGAAGCTGCCTGTATCTAGGCGCCTAGCAGATGTATCCGCATCAGATGTGCGCTACCCCCGAAGCTGCCTGTATCTAGGCGCCTACCAGGTGTATCCGCATCAGATGTGTGCTACCCTGAAGCTGCCTGTATCTAGGCGCCTAGCAGATGTATCAGCATCAGATGTGTGCTACCCCAGAAGCAGCCTGTACCTAGGCGCCTAGCAGATGTAGCCACATCAGATGTGTGCTACCCCAGAAGCTACCTGTATCTAGGCGCCTAGCAGATGTATCCGCATCAGATATGTGCTAACCCCGAAGCTGCAAGTATCTAGGCGCCTAGCAGATGTGTCCGCATCAGATATGTGCTAACCCAGCAGCTACCTGTACCTAGGTTCCTACCAGATGTATCCGCATCAGATGTGTGCTACCCCAGAAGCTGCCTGTACGTAGGCGCCTAGCAGATGTATCCGCATCAGATGTGTGCTACCACAGAAGCTGCCTGTACCTAGGCGCATAGCAGATGCATCCGCATCAGATGTGTGCTACCCCAGAAGCTGCCTGTACCTAGGTTCCTACCAGATGTACCCGCATCAGATGTGTGCTACCACAGAAGCTACCTGTACCTAGGCGCCTAGCAGATGTATCCGCATCAGATGTGTGCTACCCCAGAAGCTGCCAGTATCTAGGCGCCTAGCAGATGCATCCGCATCAGATGTGTGCTACCCCAGAAGCTGCTTGTATCTAGGCGCCTAGCAGATGTATCCGCATCAGATATGTGCTAACCCCGAAGCTGCCTGTACCTAGGTTCCTACCAGATGTATCCGCATCAGATGTGTGCTACCCCAGAAGCTGCCTGTACGTAGGCGCCTAGCAGATGTATCCGCATCAGATGTGTGCTACCACAGAAGCTGCCTGTACCTAGGCGCATAGCAGATGCATCCGCATCAGATGTGTGCTACCCCAGAAGCTGCCTGTACCTAGGTTCCTACCAGATGTACCCGCATCAGATGTGTGCTACCACAGAAGCTACCTGTACCTAGGCGCCTAGCAGATGCATCCGCATCAGATGTGCGCTTCCCTGAAGCTGCCTGTACCTAGATCATTACAAACAACTCGGACGGAAGTAGGGGCCGCCAGTTTGGTTACTCGACAAGAGCAAGGTATAATATGCTCTGAGGTGAAAAGGAACAGACGAAAGTTGCATGAGGAACAGACTTCTAAAGGATAAGCATTCCTTGTCACGAGCTTGAAATAATAAGCGTACATTTGAAATACAAGCGGGTATACTTCATTATTGATTTTAACGAGCTCAAAACAAGCCAGATGCGTGTGATGGAATTATAAAACGGGGGACTGGCACAGCGCGCCTTAGTGGGCTCATCTAGGAGATTCATACCAATTAAAGAATTACCAAGCCTTATAGATGGATGGAAGAGCATAACAATTTTTATTAAGCACATTACAGAGTGAAACATCGTTCACCTGCCCATTTAATTTTTAAAGGACGGGAGTACATAATATAACGGTCTTGATAAAGAAGGTGGAATGAGATAAAGCCTTCGAAACGCGTCGACGCCTTTTCTGTTGCCATAAATCCATCTATACGAACATCACCCTAGATATTGATGATACACAAGGCACCAGGGTGTTTGTACATAAGTTTAACCGTGGATCGTGGCGATTTATGACAAAGATTAATGTCTGTTTTTAACTCTCGTGTTATGATTTTTTGTAGTATTGTGAATGTGATTAATTGTTTTTAGTATTGTTTCATATTTTTCATGATGATGGTATGGACAAAAATGGTTTTAACTTGTAACTAAATAAAAAAAATTTTTTTTGTATAAAATAATAAATGGTTTAATAAATTACAATCATTGCCTTATGAACAATAGGTGTTTGTGCCAATACATTGTAGCCACCAGTTGAGCGGTGACCTTTATGAATGGTGAATGTGTGTGTGGAGTCAGAGCTTGGCATTTGAAAGAAGATGCGAATGAAACAATATATTAAAACAATCCCAGAGGACAATATTTTTACCTTTTGTCTTAACCCTAGTCCTTTGGGTGTCCAAGGGTTCCTCTCTTTTTGAAAGAAGCTGCCTGTACCTAGACGCCGGGCAGATGTATCCACATCAGATGTGCGCTTCCCCGAAGCTGCCTGTATCTAGGCGCCTAGCAGATGTATCCGCATCAGATGTGCGCTACCCCCGAAGCTGCCTGTATCTAGGCGCCTACCAGGTGTATCCGCATCAGATGTGTGCTACCCTGAAGCTGCCTGTATCTAGGCGCCTAGCAGATGTATCAGCATCAGATGTGTGCTACCCCAGAAGCTGCCTGTACCTAGGCGCCTAGCAGATGTAGCCACATCAGATGTGTGCTACCCCAGAAGCTACCTGTATCTAGGCGCCTAGCAGATGTATCCGCATCAGATATGTGCTAACCCCGAAGCTGCCAGTATCTAGGCACCTAGCAGATGTGTCCGCATCAGATATGTGCTAACCCAGCAGCTACCTGTACCTAGGCGCCTAGCAGATGTATCCGCATCAGATATGTGCTAACCCCGAAGCTGCCTGTATCTAGGCAGCTAGCAGATGTATCAGCATCAGATGTGTGCTACCCCGAAGCTGCCTGTATCTAGGCACCTAGCAGATGTATCAGCATCAGATGTGTGCTACCCCGAAGCTGCCTGTATCTAGGCACCTAGCAGATGTATCAGCATCAGATGTGTGCTACCCGAAGCTGCCTGTATCTAGGCGCCTAGCAGATGTATCCGCATCAGATGTGTGCTACCTCAGAAGCTACCTGTATCTAGGCGCCTACCAAATCTATCCGCATCAGATGTGTGCTACCCCGAAGCTGCCTGTATCTAGGTGACTAGCAGATGTATCCGCTTCAGATGTGTGCTACCCCAGAAGATGCCAGTATCTGGGCACCTAGCAGATGTATCCGCATCAGATATGTGCTAACCCAGCAGCTACCTGTACCTAGGCGCCTAGCAGATGTATCCGCATCAGATATGTGCTAACCCAGCAGCTACCTGTACCTAGGCGCCTAGCAGATGTATCTGCATCAGATATGTGCTACCCCAGAAGTTGCCTGTATCTAGGCGCCTAGCAGATGTATCCGCATCAGATATGTGCTAACCCCGAAGCTGCCAGTACCTAGGCGCCTAGCAGATGTATCCGCATCAGATATGTGCTAACCCAGCAGCTACCTGTACCTAGGCGCCTAGCAGATGTATCCGCATCAGATGTGTGCTACCCCAGAAGCTGCCTGTACCTAGGTTCCTACCAGATGTACCCGCATCAGATGTGTGCTACCACAGAAGCTACCTGTACCTAGGCGCCTAGCAGATGCATCCGCATCAGATGTGCGCTTCCCCTGAAGCTGCCTGTACCTAGATGGTGGGCAGATGTATCCACATCAGATGTGCGCTTCCCCGAAGCTGCCTGTATCTAGGCGCCTAGCAGATGCATCCGCATCAGATATGCGCTACCCTCGAAGCTGCCTGTATCTAGGCGCCTAGCAGATGTATCCGCATCAGATGTGCGCTACCCCGAAGCTGCCTGTATCTAGGCGCCTACCAGGTGTATCCGCATCAGATGTGTGCTACCCTGAAGCTGCCTGTATCTAGGCGCCTAGCAGATGTATCAGCATCAGATGTGCACTACCCCCGAAGCTGCCTGTATCTAGGCGCCTAGCAGATGTATCCGCATCAGATGTGTGCTACCCCAGAAGCTGCCAGTATCTAGGCGCCTAGCAGATGCATCCGCATCAGATGTGTGCTACCCCAGAAGCTGCCTGTATCTAGGCGCCTAGCAGATGTATCCGCATCAGATATGTGCTAACCCCGAAGCTGCCTGTACCTAGGTTCCTACCAGATGTATCCGCATCAGATGTGTGCTACCCCAGAAGCTGCCTGTACGTAGGCGCCTAGCAGATGTATCCGCATCAGATGTGTGCTACCACAGAAGCTGCCTGTACCTAGGCGCATAGCAGATGCATCCGCATCAGATGTGTGCTACCCCAGAAGCTGCCTGTACCTAGGTTCCTACCAGATGTACCCGCATCAGATGTGTGCTACCACAGAAGCTACCTGTACCTAGGCGCCTAGCAGATGCATCCGCATCAGATGTGCGCTTCCCCTGAAGCTTCCTGTACCTAGATCATTACAAACAACTCGGACGGAAGTAGGGGCCGCCAGTTTGGTTACTCGACAAGAGCAAGGTATAATATGCTCTGAGGTGAAAAGGAACAGACGAAAGTTGCATGAGGAACAGACTTCTAAAGGATAAGCATTCCTTGTCACGAGCTTGAAATAATAAGCGTACATTTGAAATACAAGCGGGTATACTTCATTATTGATTTTAACGAGCTCAAAACAAGCCAGATGCGTGTGATGGAATTATAAAACGGGGGACTGGCACAGCGCGCCTTAGTGGGCTCACCTAGGAGATTCATACCAATTAAAGAATTACCAAGCCTCATAGATGGATGGAAGAGCATAACAATTTTTATTAAGCACATTACAGAGTGAAACATCGTTCACCTGCCCATTTAATTTTTAAAGGACGGGAGTACATAATATAACGGTCTTGATAAAGAAGGTGGAATGAGATAAAGCCTTCGAAACGCGTCGACGCCTTTTCTGTTGCCATAAATCCATCTATACGAACATCACCCTAGATATTGATGATACACAAGGCACCAGGGTGTTTGTACATAAGTTTAACCGTGGATTATGGCGATTTATGACAAAGATTAATGTCTGTTTTTAACTCTCGTGTTATGATTTTTTGTAGTATTGTGAATGTGATTAATTGTTTTTAGTATTGTTTCATATTTTTCATGATGATGGTATGGACAAAAATGGTTTTAACTTGTAACTAAATAAAAAAATAATAATTTTGTATAAAATAATAAATGGTTTTAATAAATTACAATCATTGCCTTATGAACAATAGGTGTTTGTGCCAATACATTGTAGCCACCAGTTGAGCGGTGACCTTTATGAATGGTGAATGTGTGTGTGGAGTCAGAGCTTGGCATTTGAAAGAAGGTGCGAATGAAACAATATATTAAAACAATCCCAGAGGACAATATTTTTACCTTTTGTCTTAACCCTAGTCCTTTGGGTGTCCAAGGGTTCCTCTCTTTTTTTGAAAGAAGCTGCCTGTACATAGACGCCGGGCAGATGTATCCACATCAGATGTGCGCTTCCCCCGAAGCTGCCTGTATCTAGGCGCCTAGCAGATGTATCCGCATCAGATGTGCGCTACCCCCGAAGCTGCCTGTATCTAGGCGCCTACCAGGTGTATCCGCATCAGATATGTGCTACCCCAGAAGCTGCCTGTACCTAGGCGCCTAGCAGATGCATCCGCATCAGATGTGCGCTTCCCCTGAAGCTGCCTGTACCTAGACGCCGGACAGATGTATCCACATCAGATGTGCGCTTCCCCCGAAGCTGCCTGTATCTAGGCGCCTAGCAGATGCATCCGCATCAGATGTGCGCTACCCTCGAAGCTGCCTGTATCTAGGCGCCTAGCAGATGTATCCGCATCAGATGTGCGCTACTCCCGAAGCTGCCTGTATCTAGGCGCCTACCAGGTGTATTCCCATCAGATGTGTGCTACCCTGAAGCTGCCTGTATCTAGGCGCCTAGCAGATGTATCAGCATCAGATGTGTGCTACCCCAGAAGCAGCCTGTACCTAGGCGCCTAGCAGATGTAGCCACATCAGATGTGTGCTACCCCAGAAGCTACCTGTATCTAGGCGCCTAGCAGATGTATCCGCATCAGATATGTGCTAACCCCGAAGCTGCAAGTATCTAGGCGCCTAGCAGATGTGTCCGCATCAGATATGTGCTAACCCAGCAGCTACCTGTACCTAGGCGCCTAGCAGATGTATCCGCATCAGATATGTGCTAACCCCAAAGCTGCCAGTATCTAGGCGCCTAGCAGATGTATCCACATCAGATGTGTGCTACCCCAGAAGCTGCCTGTACCTAGGTTCCTACCAGATGTATCCGCATCAGATGTGTGCTACCCCAGAAGCTGCCTGTACCTAGGCGCCAAGCAGATGTATCCGCATCAGATGTGTGCTACCACAGAAGCTGCCTGTACCTAGGCACCTAGCAGATGCATCCGCATCAGATGTGCGCTTCCCCGAAGCTGCCTGTACCTAGGCGCCTGGCAGATGTATCCACATCAGATGTGCGCTTCCCCGAAGCTGCTTGTATCTAGGCACCTAGCAGATGCATCCGCATCAGATGTGCGCTACCACCAGAGCTGCCTGTATCTAGGCGCCTAGCAGATGTATCCTCATCAGATGTGCGCTACCCCCTAAGCTGCCTGTATCTAGGCGCCTACCAGGTGTATCCGCATCAGATATGTGCTAACCCAGCAGCTACCTGTACCTAGGCGCCAAGCAGATGTATCTGCATCAGATATGTGCTACCCCAGAAGTTGCCTGTATCTAGGCGCCTACCAGATGTATCCGCATCAGATGTGTGCTAACCCAGTAGCTACCTGTACTTAGGCGCCTAGCAGATGTATCCGCATCAGATATGTGCTAACCCCGAAGCTGCCAGTACATAGGTGCCTAGCAGATGTATCCGCATCAGATATGTGCTAACCCAGCAGCTACCTGTACCTAGGCGCCTAGCAGATGTATCCGCATCAGATATGTGCTAACCCAGAAGCTGCCAGTATCTAGGCGCCTAGCAGATGTATCTGCATCAGATGTGTGCTACCCCAGAAGCTGCCTGTATCTAGGTTCCTACCAGATGTATCCGCATCAGATGTGTGCTACCCCAGAAGCTGCCTGTACGTAGGCGCCTAGCAGATGTATCCGCATCAGATGTGTGCTACCACAGAAGCTGCCTGTACCTAGGCGCATAGCAGATGCATCCGCATCAGATGTGTGCTACCCCAGAAGCTGCCTGTACCTAGGTTCCTACCAGATGTACCCGCATCAGATGTGTGCTACCACAGAAGCTACCTGTACCTAGGCGCCTAGCAGATGTATCCGCATCAGATGTGTGCTACCCCAGAAGCTGCCAGTATCTAGGCGCCTAGCAGATGCATCCGCATCAGATGTGTGCTACCCCAGAAGCTGCTTGTATCTAGGCGCCTAGCAGATGTATCCGCATCAGATATGTGCTAACCCCGAAGCTGCCTGTACCTAGGTTCCTACCAGATGTATCCGCATCAGATGTGTGCTACCCCAGAAGCTGCCTGTACGTAGGCGCCTAGCAGATGTATCCGCATCAGATGTGTGCTACCACAGAAGCTGCCTGTACCTAGGCGCATAGCAGATGCATCCGCATCAGATGTGTGCTACCCCAGAAGCTGCCTGTACCTAGGTTCCTACCAGATGTACCCGCATCAGATGTGTGCTACCACAGAAGCTACCTGTACCTAGGGCGCCTAGCAGATGCATCCGCATCAGATGTGCGCTTCCCTGAAGCTGCCTGTACCTAGATCATTACAAACAACTCGGACGGAAGTAGGGGCCGCCAGTTTGGTTACTCGACAAGAGCAAGGTATAATATGCTCTGAGGTGAAAAGGAACAGACGAAAGTTGCATGAGGAACAGACTTCTAAAGGATAAGCATTCCTTGTCACGAGCTTGAAATAATAAGCGTACATTTGAAATACAAGCGGGTATACTTCACTATTGATTTTAACGAGCCCAAAACAAGCCAGATGCGTGTGATGGAATCATAAAACGGGGGACTGGCACAGCGCGCCGTAGTGGGCTCATCTAGGAGATTCATACTAATTAAAGAATTACCAAGCCTTATAGATGGATGGAAGAGCATAACAATTTTTATTAAGCACATTACAGAGTGAAACATCGTTCACCTGCCCATTTAATTTTTAAAGGACGGGAGTACATAATATAACGGTCTTGATAAAGAAGGTGGAATGAGATAAAGCCTTCGAAACGCGTCGACGCTTTTTCTGTTGCCATAAATCCATCTATACGAACATCACCCTAGATATTGATGATACACAAGGCACCAGGGTGTTTGTACATAAGTTTAACCGTGGATCGTGGCGATTTATGACAAAGATTAATGTCTGTTTTTAACTCTCGTGTTATGATTTTTTGTAGTATTGTGAATGTGATTAATTGTTTTTAGTATTGTTTCATATTTTTCATGATGATGGTATGGACAAAAATGGTTTTAACTTGTAACTAAATAAAAAAAAAAAATTTGTATAAAATAATAAATGGTTTAATAAATTACAATCATTGCCTTATGAACAATAGGTGTTTGTGCCAATACATTGTAGCCACCAGTTGAGCGGTGACCTTTATGAATGGTGAATGTGTGTGTGAGTCAGAGCTTGGCATTTGAAAGAAGGTGCGAATGAAACAATATATTAAAACAATCCCAGAGGACAATATTTTTACCTTTTGTCTTAACCCTAGTCCTTTGGGTGTCCAAGGGTTCCTCTCTTTTTTTGAAAGAAGCTGCCTGTACCTAGACGCCGGGCAGATGTATCCACATCAGATGTGCGCTTCCCCCGAAGCTGCCTGTATCTAGGCGCCTAGCAGATGTATCCGCATCAGATGTGCGCTACCCCCGAAGCTGCCTGTATCTAGGCGCCTACCAGGTGTATCCGCATCAGATGTGTGCTACCCTGAAGCTGCCTGTATCTAGGCGCCTAGCAGATGTATCAGCATAAGATGTGTGCTACCCCAGAAGCTGCCTGTACCTAGGCGCCTAGCAGATGTAGCCACATCAGATGTGTGCTACCCCAGAAGCTACCTGTATCTAGGCGCCTAGCAGATGTATCCGCATCAGATATGTGCTAACCCCGAAGCTGCCAGTATCTAGGCACCTAGCAGATGTGTCCGCATCAGATATGTGCTAACCCAGCAGCTACCTGTACCTAGGCGCCTAGCAGATGTATCCGCATCAGATATGTGCTAACCCCGAAGCTGCCTGTATCTAGGCAGCTAGCAGATGTATCAGCATCAGATGTGTGCTACCCCGAAGCTGTCTGTATCTAGGCACCTAGCAGATGTATCAGCATCAGATGTGTGCTACCCCGAAGCTGCCTGTATCTAGGCACCTAGCAGATGTATCAGCATCAGATGTGTGCTACCCCGAAGCTGCCTGTATCTAGGCGCCTAGCAGATGTATCCGCATCAGATGTGTGCTACCTCAGAAGCTACCTGTATCTAGGCGCCTACCAAATCTATCCGCATCAGATGTGTGCTACCCCCGAAGCTGCCTGTATCTAGGTGACTAGCAGATGTATCCGCTTCAGATGTGTGCTACCCCAGAAGATGCCAGTATCTGGGCACCTAGCAGATGTATCCGCATCAGATATGTGCTAACCCAGCAGCTACCTGTACCTAGGCGCCTAGCAGATGTATCCGCATCAGATATGTGCTAACCCAGCAGCTACCTGTACCTAGGCGCCTAGCAGATGTATCTGCATCAGATATGTGCTACCCCAGAAGTTGCCTGTATCTAGGCGCCTAGCAGATGTATCCGCATCAGATATGTGCTAACCCCGAAGCTGCCAGTACCTAGGCGCCTAGCAGATGTATCCGCATCAGATATGTGCTAACCCAGCAGCTACCTGTACCTAGGCGCCTAGCAGATGTATCCGCATCAGATATGTGCTAACCCAGAAGCTGCCAGAATCTAGGCGCCTAGCAGATGTATCTGCATCAGATGTGTGCTACCCCAGAAGCTGCCTGTATCTAGGTTCCTACCAGATGTATCCGCATCAGATGTGTGCTACCCCAGAAGCTGCCAGTATCTAGGCGCCTAGCAGATGCATCCGCATCAGATGTGTGCTACCCCAGAAGCTGCCTGTATCTAGGCGCCTAGCAGATGTATCCGCATCAGATATGTGCTAACCCCGAAGCTGCCTGTACCTAGGTTCCTACCAGATGTATCCGCATCAGATGTGTGCTACCCCAGAAGCTGCCTGTACGTAGGCGCCTAGCAGATGTATCCACATCAGATGTGTGCTACCACAGAAGCTGCCTGTACCTAGGCGCATAGCAGATGCATCCGCATCAGATGTGTGCTACCCCAGAAGCTGCCTGTACCTAGGTTCCTACCAGATGTACCCGCATCAGATGTGTGCTACCACAGAAGCTACCTGTACCTAGGCGCCTAGCAGATGCATCCGCATCAGATGTGCGCTTCCCCTGAAGCTGCCTGTACCTAGATGCCGGGCAGATGTATCCACATCAGATGTGCGCTTCCCCCCAAGCTGCCTGTATCTAGGCGCCTAGCAGAAGCATCCGCATCAGATATGCGCTACCCTCGAAGCTGCCTGTATCTAGGCGCCTAGCAGATGTATCCGCATCAGATGTGCGCTACCCCCGAAGCTGCCTGTATCTAGGCGCCTACCAGGTGTATCCGCATCAGATGTGTGCTACCCTGAAGCTGCCTGTATCTAGGCGCCTAGCAGATGTATCAGCATCAGATGTGCACTACCCCGAAGCTGCCTGTATCTAGGCGCCTAGCAGATGTATCCGCATCAGATGTGTGCTACCCCAGAAGCTGCCAGTATCTAGGCGCCTAGCAGATGCATCCGCATCAGATGTGTGCTACCCCAGAAGCTGCCTGTATCTAGGCGCCTAGCAGATGTATCCGCATCAGATAGGTGCTAACCCCGAAGCTGCCTGTACCTAGGTTACTACCAGATGTATCCGCATCAGATGTGTGCTACCCCAGAAGCTGCCTGTACGTAGGCGCCTAGCAGATGTATCCGCATCAGATGTGTGCTACCACAGAAGCTGCCTGTACCTAGGCGCATAGCAGATGCATCCGCATCAGATGTGTGCTACCCCAGAAGCTGCCTGTACCTAGGTTCCTACCAGATGTACCCGCATCAGATGTGTGCTACCACAGAAGCTACCTGTACCTAGGCGCCTAGCAGATGCATCCGCATCAGATGTGCGCTTCCCTGAAGCTGCCTGTACCTAGATCATTACAAACAACTCGGACGGAAGTAGGGGCCGCCAGTTTGGTTACTCGACAAGAGCAAGGTATAATATGCTCTGAGGTGAAAAGGAACAGACGAAAGTTGCATGAGGAACAGACTTCTAAAGGATAAGCATTCCTTGTCACGAGCTTGAAATAATAAGCGTACATTTGAAATACAAGCGGGTATACTTCATTATTGATTTTAACGAGCTCAAAACAAGCCAGATGCGTGTGATGGAATTATAAAACGGGGGACTGGCACAGCGCGCCTTAGTGGGCTCATCTAGGAGATTCATACCAATTAAAGAATTACCAAGCCTCATAGATGGATGGAAGAGCATAACAATTTTTATTAAGTACACTACAGAGTGAAACATCGTTCACCTGCCCATTTAATTTTTAAAGGACGGGAGTACATAATATAACGGTCTTGATAAAGAAGGTGGAATGAGATAAAGCCTTCGAAACGCGTCGACGCCTTTTCTGTTGCCATTAATCCATCTATACGAACATCACCCTAGATATTGATGATACACAAGGCACCAGGGTGTTTGTACATAAGTTTAACCGTGGATTATGGCGATTTATGACAAAGATTAATGTCTGTTTTTAACTCTCGTGTTATGATTTTTTGTAGTATTGTGAATGTGATTAATTGTTTTTAGTATTGTTTCATATTTTTCATGATGATGGTATGGACAAAAATGGTTTTAACTTGTAACTAAATAAAAAAAATAATTTTGTATAAAATAATAAATGGTTTTAATAAATTACAATCATTGCCTTATGAACAATAGGTGTTTGTGCCAATACATTGTAGCCACCAGTTGAGCGGTGACCTTTATGAATGGTGAATGTGTGTGTGGAGTCAGAGCTTGGCATTTGAAAGAAGGTGCGAATGAAACAATATATTAAAACAATCCCAGAGGACAATATTTTTACCTTTTGTCTTAACCCTAGTCCTTTGGGTGTCCAAGGGTTCCTCTCTTTTTTTGAAAGAAGCTGCCTGTACATAGACGCCGGGCAGAAGTATCCACATCAGATGTGCGCTTCCCCCGAAGCTGCCTGTATCTAGGCGCATAGCAGATGTATCCGCATCAGATGTGCGCTACCCCCGAAGCTGCCTGTATCTAGGCGCCTACCAGGTGTATCCGCATCAGATGTGTGCTACCCTGAAGCTGCCTGTATCTAGGCGCCTAGCAGATGTATCAGCATCAGATGTGTGCTACCCCAGAAGCTGCCTGTACCTAGGCGCCTAGCAGATGTAGCCACATCAGATGTGTGCTACCCCAGAAGCTACCTGTATCTAGGCGCCTAGCAGATGTATCCGCATCAGATATGTGCTAACCCCGAAGCTGCCAGTATCTAGGCACCTAGCAGATGTGTCCGCATCAGATATGTGCTAACCCAGCAGCTACCTGTACCTAGGCGCCTAGCAGATGTATCCGCATCAGATGTGTGCTACCCCAGAAGCTGCCTGTACCTAGGTTCCTACCAGATGTATCCGCATCAGATGTGTGCTACCCCAGAAGCTGCCTGTACCTAGGCGCCAAGCAGATGTATCCGCATCAGATGTGTGCTACCACAGAAGCTGCCTGTACCTAGGCACCTAGCAGATGCCTCCGCATCAGATGTGCGCTTCCCCCGAAGCTGCCTGTACCTAGGCGCCTGGCAGATGTATCCACATCAGATGTGCGCTTCCCCCGAAGCTGCCTGTATCTAGGCACCTAGCAGATGCATCCGCATCAGATGTGCGCTACCCCCAGAGCTGCCTGTATCTAGGTGCCTAGCAGATGTATCCGCATCAGATGTGCGCTACCCCCTAAGCTGCCTGTATCTAGGCGCCTACCAGGTGTATCCGCATCAGATGTGTGCTACCCCGAAGCTGCCTGTATCTAGGCACCTAGCACATGTATCAGCATCAGATGTGTGCTACCCCGAAGCTGCCTTTATCTAGGCGCCTAGCAGATGTATCCGCATCAGATGTGTGCTACCTCAGAAGCTACCTGTATCTAGGCGCCTACCAGATCTATCCGCATCAGATGTGTGCTACCCCCGAAGCTGCCTGTATCTAGGTGATTAGCAGATGTATCTGCTTCAGATGTGTGCTACCCCAGAAGCTGCCTGTACCTAGGCGCCTAGCAGATGTAGCCGCATCAGATGTGTGCTACCCCAGAAGATGCCTGTATCTGGGCGCCTAGCAGATGTATCCGCATCAGATATGTGCTAACCCAGCAGCTACCTGTACCTAGGCGCCTAGCAGATGTATCCGCATCAGATATGTGCTAACCCAGCAGCTACCTGTACCTAGGCGCCCAGCAGATGTATCTGCATCAGATATGTGCTACCCCAGAAGATGCCTGTATCTAGGCGCCTACCAGATGTATCCGCATCAGATGTGTGCTAACCCAGCAGCTACCTGTACCTAGGTGCCTAGCAGATGTATCCGCATCAGATATGTGCTAACCCCGAAGCTGCCAGTACCTAGGCGCCTAGCAGATGTATCCGCATCAGATATGTGCTAACCCAGCAGCTACCTGTACCTAGGCGCCTAGCAGATGTATCCGCATCAGGTATGTGCTAACCCCGAAGCTGCCTGTATCTAGGCAGCTAGCAGATGTATCAGCATCAGATGTGTGCTACCCCGAAGCTGCCTGTATCTAGGCACCTAGCAGATGTATCAGCATCAGATGTGTGCTACCCCGAAGCTGCCTGTATCTAGGCACCTAGCAGATGTATCAGCATCAGATGTGTGCTACCCCGAAGCTGCCTGTATCTAGGCGCCTAGCAGATGTATCCGCATCAGATGTGTGCTACCTCAGAAGCTACCTGTATCTAGGCGCCTACCAAATCTATCCGCATCAGATGTGTGCTACCCCGAAGCTGCCTGTATCTAGGTGACTAGCAGATGTATCCGCTTCAGATGTGTGCTACCCCAGAAGATGCCAGTATCTGGGCACCTAGCAGATGTATCCGCATCAGATATGTGCTAACCCAGCAGCTACCTGTACCTAGGCGCCTAGCAGATGTATCCGCATCAGATATGTGCTAACCCAGCAGCTACCTGTACCTAGGCGCCTAGCAGATGTATCTGCATCAGATATGTGCTACCCCAGAAGTTGCCTGTATCTAGGCGCCTAGCAGATGTATCCGCATCAGATATGTGCTAACCCCGAAGCTGCCAGTACCTAGGCGCCTAGCAGATGTATCCGCATCAGATATGTGCTAACCCAGCAGCTACCTGTACCTAGGCGCCTAGCAGATGTATCCGCATCAGATATGTGCTAACCCAGAAGCTGCCAGTATCTAGGCGCCTAGCAGATGTAGCTGCATCAGATGTGTGCTACCCCAGAAGCTGCCTGTATCTAGGTTCCTACCAGATGTATCCGCATCAGATGTGTGCTACCCCAGAAGCTGCCAGTATCTAGGCGCCTAGCAGATGCATCCGCATCAGATGTGTGCTACCCCAGAAGCTGCCTGTATCTAGGCGCCTAGCAGATGTATCCGCATCAGATATGTGCTAACCCCGAAGCTGCCTGTACCTAGGTTCCTACCAGATGTATCAGCATCAGATGTGTGCTACCCCAGAAGCTGCCTGTACGTAGGCGCCTAGCAGATGTATCCGCATCAAATGTGTGCTACCACAGAAGCTGCCTGTACCTAGGCGCATAGCAGATGCATCCGCATCAGATGTGTGCTACCCCAGAAGCTGCCTGTACCTAGGTTCCTACCAGATGTACCCGCATCAGATGTGTGCTACCACAGAAGCTACCTGTACCTAGGCGCCTAGCAGATGCATCCGCATCAGATGTGCGCTTCCCCCGAAGCTGCCTGTATCTAGGCACCTAGCAGATGCATCCGCATCAGATATGCGCTACCCTCGAAGCTGCCTGTATCTAGGCGCCTAGCAGATGTATCCGCATCAGATGTGCGCTACCCCCGAAGCTGCCTGTATCTAGGTGCCTACCAGGTGTATCCGCATCAGATGTGTGCTACCCTGAAGCTGCCTGTATCTAGGCGCCTAGCAGATGTATCAGCATCAGATGTGCACTACCCCCGAAGCTGCCTGTATCTAGGCGCCTAGCAGATGTATCCGCATCAGATGTGTGCTACCCCAGAAGCTGCCAGTATCTAGGCGCCTAGCAGATGCATCCGCATCAGATGTGTGCTACCCCAGAAGCTGCCTGTATCTAGGCGCCTAGCAGATGTATCCGCATCAGATATGTGCTAACCCCGAAGCTGCCTGTACCTAGGTTCCTACCAGATGTATCCGCATCAGATGTGTGCTACCCCAGAAGCTGCCTGTACGTAGGCGCCTAGCAGATGTATCCGCATCAGATGTGTGCTACCACAGAAGCTGCCTGTACCTAGGCGCATAGCAGATGCATCCGCATCAGATATGTGCTAACCCCGAAGCTGCCTGTACCTAGGTTCCTACCAGATGTACCCGCATCAGATGTGTGCTACCACAGAAGCTACCTGTACCTAGGCGCCTAGCAGATGCATCCGCATCAGATGTGCGCTTCCCCTGAAGCTGCCTGTACCTAGATCATTACAAACAACTCGGACGGAAGTAGGGGCCGCCAGTTTGGTTACTCGACAAGAGCAAGGTATAATATGCTCTGAGGTGAAAAGGAACAGACGAAAGTTGCATGAGGAACAGACTTCTAAAGGATAAGCATTCCTTGTCACGAGCTTGAAATAATAAGCGTACATTTGAAATACAAGCGGGTATACTTCATTATTGATTTTAACGAGCTCAAAACAAGCCAGATGCGTGTGATGGAATTATAAAACGGGGGACTGGCCCAGCGCGCCTTAGTGGGCTCATCTAGGAGATTCATACCAATTAAAGAATTACCAAGCCTCATAGATGGATGGAAGAGCATAACAATTTTTATTAAGCACATTACAGAGTGAAACATCGTTCACCTGCCCATTTAATTTTTAAAGGACGGGAGTACATAATATAACGGTCTTGATAAAGAAGGTGGAATGAGATAAAGCCTTCGAAACGCGTCGACGCTCTTTTCTGTTGCCATAAATCCATCTATACGAACATCACCCTAGATATTGATGATACACAAGGCACCAGGGTGTTTGTACATAAGTTTAACCGTGGATTATGGCGATTTATGACAAAGATTAATGTCTGTTTTTAACTCTCGTGTTATGATTTTTTGTAGTATTGTGAATGTGATTAATTGTTTTTAGTATTGTTTCATATTTTTCATGATGATGGTATGGACAAAAATGGTTTTAACTTGTAACTAAATAAAAAAATAATAATTTTGTATAAAATAATAAATGGTTTTAATAAATTACAATCATTGCCTTATGAACAATAGGTGTTTGTGCCAATACATTGTAGCCACCAGTTGAGCGGTGACCTTTATGAATGGTGAATGTGTGTGTGGAGTCAGAGCTTGGCATTTGAAAGAAGGTGCGAATGAAACAATATATTAAAACAATCCCAGAGGACAATATTTTTACCTTTTGTCTTAACCCTAGTCCTTTGGGTGTCCAAGGGTTCCTCTCTTTTTTTGAAAGAAGCTGCCTGTACATAGACGCCGGGCAGATGTATCCACATCAGATGTGCGCTTCCCCCGAAGCTGCCTGTATCTAGGCGCCTAGCAGATGTATCCGCATCAGATGTGCGCTACCCCCGAAGCTGCCTGTATCTAGGCGCCTACCAGGTGTATCCGCATCAGATGTGTGCTACCCTGAAGCTGCCTGTATCTAGGCGCCTAGCAGATGTATCAGCATCAGATGTGTGCTACCCCAGAAGCTGCCTGTACCTAGGCGCCTAGCAGATGTAGCCACATCAGATGTGTGCTACCCCAGAAGCTACCTGTATCTAGGCGCCTAGCAGATGTATCCGCATCAGATATGTGCTAACCCCGAAGCTGCCAGTATCTAGGCACCTAGCAGATGTGTCCGCATCAGATATGTGCTAACCCAGCAGCTACCTGTACCTAGGCGCCTAGCAGATGTATCCGCATCAGATGTGTGCTACCCCAGAAGCTGCCTGTACCTAGGTTCCTACCAGATGTATCCGCATCAGATGTGTGCTACCCCAGAAGCTGCCTGTACCTAGGCGCCAAGCAGACGTATCCGCATCAGATGTGTGCTACCACAGAAGCTGCCTGTACCTAGGCACCTAGCAGATGCATCCGCATCAGATGTGCGCTTCCCCCGAAGCTGCCTGTACCTAGGCGCCTGGCAGATGTATCCACATCAGATGTGCGCTTCCCCAGAAGCTGCCTGTATCTAGGCACCTAGCAGATGCATCCGCATCAGATGTGCGCTACCCCCAGAGCTGCCTGTATCTAGGTGCCTAGCAGATGTATCCTCATCAGATGTGCGCTACCCCTAAGCTGCCTGTATCTAGGCGCCTACCAGGTGTATCCGCATCAGATGTGTGCTACCCGAAGCTGCCTGTATCTAGGCACCTAGCACATGTATCAGCATCAGATGTGTGCTACCCCGAAGCTGCCTTTATCTAGGCGCCTAGCAGATGTATCCGCATCAGATGTGTGCTACCTCAGAAGCTACCTGTATCTAGGCGCCTACCAGATCTATCCGCATCAGATGTGTGCTACCCCGAAGCTGCCTGTATCTAGGTGATTAGCAGATGTATCCGCTTCAGATGTGTGCTACCCCAGAAGCTGCCTGTACCTAGGCGCCTAGCAGATGTAGCCGCATCAGATGTGTGCTACCCCAGAAGATGCCTGTATCTGGGCGCCTAGCAGATGTATCCGCATCAGATATGTGCTAACCCAGCAGCTACCTGTACCTAGGCGCCTAGCAGATGTATCCGCATCAGATATGTGCTAACCCAGCAGCTACCTGTACCTAGGCGCCTAGCAGATGTATCTGCATCAGATATGTGCTACCCCAGAAGATGCCTGTATCTAGGCGCCTACCAGATGTATCCGCATCAGATGTGTGCTAACCCAGCAGCTACCTGTACCTAGGTGCCTAGCAGATGTATCCGCATCAGATATGTGCTAACCCCGAAGCTGCCAGTACCTAGGCGCCTAGCAGATGTATCCGCATCAGATATGTGCTAACCCAGCAGCTACCTGTACCTAGGCGCCTAGCAGATGTATCCGCATCAGATATGTGCTAACCCCGAAGCTGCCTGTATCTAGGCAGCTAGCAGATGTATCAGCATCAGATGTGTGCTACCCCGAAGCTGCATGTATCTAGGCACCTAGCAGATGTATCAGCATCAGATGTGTGCTACCCAGAAGCTGCCTGTATCTAGGCACCTAGCAGATGTATCAGCATCAGATGTGTGCTACCCCGAAGCTGCCTGTATCTAGGCGCCTAGCAGATGTATCCGCATCAGATGTGTGCTACCTCAGAAGCTACCTGTATCTAGGCGCCTACCAAATCTATCCGCATCAGATGTGTGCTACCCCCGAAGCTGCCTGTATCTAGGTGACTAGCAGATGTATCCGCTTCAGATGTGTGCTACCCCAGAAGATGCCAGTATCTGGGCACCTAGCAGATGTATCCGCATCAGATATGTGCTAACCCAGCAGCTACCTGTACCTAGGCGCCTAGCAGATGTATCCGCATCAGATATGTGCTAACCCAGCAGCTACCTGTACCTAGGCGCCTAGCAGATGTATCTGCATCAGATATGTGCTACCCCAGAAGTTGCCTGTATCTAGGCGCCTAGCAGATGTATCCGCATCAGATATGTGCTAACCCCGAAGCTGCCAGTACCTAGGCGCCTAGCAGATGTATCCGCATCAGATATGTGCTAACCCAGCAGCTACCTGTACCTAGGCGCCTAGCAGATGTATCCGCATCAGATATGTGCTAACCCAGAAGCTGCCAGTATCTAGGCGCCTAGCAGATGTATCTGCATCAGATGTGTGCTACCCCAGAAGCTGCCTGTATCTAGGTTCCTACCAGATGTATCCGCATCAGATGTGTGCTACCCCAGAAGCTGCCAGTATCTAGGCGCCTAGCAGATGCATCCGCATCAGATGTGTGCTACCCCAGAAGCTGCCTGTATCTAGGCGCCTAGCAGATGTATCCGCATCAGATATGTGCTAACCCCGAAGCTGCCTGTACCTAGGTTCCTACCAGATGTATCCGCATCAGATGTGTGCTACCCCAGAAGCTGCCTGTACGTAGGCGCCTAGCAGATGTATCCGCATCAGATGTGTGCTACCACAGAAGCTGCCTGTACCTAGGCGCATAGCAGATGCATCCGCATCAGATGTGTGCTACCCCAGAAGCTGCCTGTACCTAGGTTCCTACCAGATGTACCCGCATCAGATGTGTGCTACCACAGAAGCTACCTGTACCTAGGCGCCTAGCAGATGCATCCGCATCAGATGTGCGCTTCCCCTGAAGCTGCATGTACCTAGATGCCGGGCAGATGTATCCACATCAGATGTGCGCTTCCCCCGAAGCTGCCTGTATCTAGGCGCCTAGCAGATGCATCCGCATCAGATATGCGCTACCCTCGAAGCTGCCTGTATCTAGGCGCCTAGCAGATGTATCCGCATCAGATGTGCGCTACCCCCGAAGCTGCCTGTATCTAGGCGCCTACCAGGTGTATCCGCATCAGATGTGTGCTACCCTGAAGCTGCCTGTATCTAGGCGCCTAGCAGATGTATCAGCATCAGATGTGTGCTACCCCAGAAGCTGCCTGTACCTAGGCGCCTAGCAGATGTAGCCGCATCAGATGTGTGCTACCCCAGAAGCTACCTGTATCTAGGCGCCTAGCAGATGTATCCGCATCATATATGTGAGCCTCAGTACAGCGGTACAGCATTCTGACGATGGAACATTGTGCATTATACACACAGACAAACACCGGGGATACACATAACAGATTATACAGATAACAACACGGAGACACCCCTGAGGAAATGCAACTCTGTTTTAGTTAACAAATAGCGCTTTGAATACTGCTTCCGCTACATCAAAGGGTACCGCCTGCTGACACAGTCATCCTTTGCAAGCACCAGCTTTCTGGCCCTTACAGGTGTCACAGAGATGTGGGTATACTGGCTCTGTTGCTCATAAGACAATTAGCACACTTGATTTCTAAGGCTACTTCCCCCACCTGTGAGGAGCTATGTGATTTTTGGCATATACTGATTTCCCTGATTTGAATACATTCCAAATACTTATGGAGTGTCAAAACCAACCAATGTTATGCCCTTTAAAAAAAAAAATAGCAAGGCTGTTCCTTCATGTCCTGACACTGATTCGATGAGGGTTATTGTGGTGTGTGTGGATCTAGCTCCTGCTCCCGGCTTTCTGAGCTCACAATCTCTTGTGCAGCCGCCCTGCTACCTCATACGTTACTCACCGTTGTTTAACTCTTGAGGGCCCTCCCTGTTCACTGATCCCCAGTCTTGTGACAGTTCTGCCTCCGCTTGGAAGCCAGGCTGACAGAGCTCAGTATTGAATATGGGGCAGCAAACAAATAATTCCTGCCAAAGCCAGCGAACTGTCTTTGATATCTCTACTGCCTTAAAGTTCGTTTTTATACTATTTTGAAAATAAACTTTCTCATCTCTACCTTTTTATCTTTAACTGTTTACCAGCCTCTTCGCATGGAATGGGGAAATCAAAAGCAACATTCAGGAAAGCGCTGTCTCCCCCACTGCAGGGAGCAGACAGACTGATGACCTCAGACGTATTTATTCATTCATTCATTTGAATGTTCATTGTGCTTTCCCCAAAGCGTTGCCTGAAATGAATAAACACAGATTCATCATGAGACTAATGGTAGATTATGTGTACGCAGGTCAGAAGGGTATATTTTGGTACAAAAAACCTGGTTACTGGTTAGATTTGAAGAACTGGAAGCCCAGGGAGATGGGTATATTCAGGGCAGGGGGGGCTGGGTCCAGAATTCTGGGGTAACTGGACTGGGTTACTGGAATCAGGTAAGGGCATGAGCTCTGGCAATAATATATGTGAGATCAAGAGCGGAGGAGAGACAGGAGCGAGCAAAGATAGTATGGAGCCAGTGCATAAACAGATTTATACGAAAGGGGCAAGAGGTCAGGGGTCAAGCCGAGTGGTACTGGGCCTAGTATGGAGTCATACGAAAGGAAATACTATTTACCTGCTGTTTTAGGGTCATCACAGACTGAGGGGCTATCAGCCGCCCAAAGTAGCCACATGCAAAGAGGCAGAAGTGCCAGGGAAAGGTAGGTATTGACTCTCTTCATCTTGGCTCCCAGACCTGTATCTGAAGCCCAGCGAGTGTGAGGCTCAGATTTATAGGCAGACACATTCTGCGTTAACGGAAAGGAGGTGGCCCTGCAGGTATGTACCAGAACTGCTGCCAGAAGATTTCTTAACTGGGTCATTATGAAACACATCTCACACTGGAACATTCAACAAAGAAGGTCAGTTATATGTTCTTGAGACATTTCGAAGCCATCTAATTACTATTTACTTCCTCAATTGAGACCCACTTGCTTCAGGCTTGTTGGCAAAGACTCTTGCATCTGCAGATGAGATCTTGCAACTGTGGCCAAGATTTAGCAAGGTTGATTGAGTCACATAGCACTGATCCCCTTGTAGTTCATATAAAGGGGGGTAACAGGATGGGAACTGGACAAACACTACTGATTGTTTCACACAGATTCAAATCAACTGTAGTCACGCATGTAATGAAGCCTGGCTTTATGTGGTGTCTTAGTGCCAAATGAAAATAGGTACATCAAGTGAGATTTTCATGTGTAATGCACGTAATTTCCACAAAGCATAGTCATAATAAGCAAATGGTCCATGGACAGTCAACTGTGTAAGGAGATTTAGCACCCAAGGGTATGCCTGTGGTGCAAAACACATGCAAGATATCTCCCCTTGTCCTTCCAATACCCAAAAACACGCCATGGTAAGTATTCTAGGTCCATGTCTCACCCACCACAGCAATATTACAGAGAGAGAAATGGTGGATCAAGTGGATAACTGTCCGACCAAGAGGGATCAGGCATTGAGCCCAAAGCATGAATGAGGTTCGAACACTCAAACATGTTTGAGAGCATTCCTGATTCCCCCCAAAAAATGTGGAAAACCGAATCCACTTGCCGGAAAAAATGTAAATGTTGGCACATTCCTTGACACTCAATTGATAGTTATGAAGGATTTGGTCAATGTAGGTAATGGTATGATAAGATCAATTGTGGAAAATTAATCAAATTAGTGTAATCACAAGAACATAGGTTGCATTCAACGTTAACGGGAAGGAGGTGGCCCTGCCCCCTTGTAGGTGTGTATCAGAACAGCTGACAGAAGATTTCTTAACTGGAACATTACTATTCACTTCTACATTTGATTCACGCTTCATTCTAGTTTGCATAAAGTCTTGACTCTGCAGATGAGATCTCAAAACCATGGCCAAGATTTAGTGAAGTTGATTGAGTCACATAAAACTGATCACCTCATAGTGCATATAAAGGGGGGGTAACAAGACAGGAACTGGATAAACACCACTTTTTTTCCACGCAAAGCCAAATCAACTTATGTCACACCTTGCTTTATGTGGAACCCTAAAGCCAAATGAAAACTGGTGGAAACAAATGGCAAATGTTGTAGCTGCCTTGTGAGCCTTTGCGACCCCATCCCCCAGGGTCCCAACTAAAATTAAAAGGGATGGGGGTTGCACGGCCCCCACTCTCAGAGTCTTTTCCGGCCCCATGGACCCCATCCCTCCAGGGGCCCACACTATTAAAGGTGGGTGCCCTGGTGCCCACCCAGGGCACGTATCATACACTTGTTGGGGTCCGCAGGGGAAGCCCCAGGGCCCCCGGAGTCCCAGCCGGCTCCTCACATGCAGCAGGAGCCAGCATTGCTCCCACCCAGAGGGAGCAGCTAGTAATCCTTCTCCCTCCAGGCGGGAACAATATTTTGATTTTTTCCCTGCCAGTATCAGTGCACACAGACAAACAGATCAAAAGTCTGCTCCCAGCCAGCGGGGGCATTTTGAACGCTCCCACCAGCTGGGAGCAGACTTTGTGTTTGTTCCTGCTGGGCGGAAGATTAAAAATGCTACTGCTAAGTGGGAGCAAACACAGGTTTCCCTGTCCGGGCTGGTGCAGTCAGGGAGACCGCTATGTCCCAGGGGTGGACTCCCAGGGACATAGCTAGTGAGCCGGCCGCGGGAATGGGGTCTCTGGGGCCATTAATGGCTCAGGGAAAGGGCTGCGTGCCTCCCTCCTCATTTTCAGTAATTTCAGCCCTGGGGTGGGGACTCCGGGGCTTTTAGAGGCTCAGGAGGGGGACCATATGGCCCCTCTGCCCATTTCGATAAATTCCAGCCCCGGCACCTTTAGAGGCTCGGGGAGGGGGGCTTTCAATTTTTAAAATGCCAATTTTAGAAAGCTGACATTTTTTTACATTAGCCATTTGGTGCCTGCAGCTTGGCTCTGTTTATTCTGGATTGGGTGACAGCTGGGCGTAGTCTATTCCCTCAAGATGGCCAGACACAAAAGGAGCTTAGGAGTGACATGACAGGCCATCCTGGTAGATGGAAGGGAGGAGCTGGTCACAGCCTCACACTTACACCTGAATAGGCTGTGTCCTGTCAACACACAAAGGGCCACATACCCCTCTGTAGTGAGTGTGGAGCCAGGGCAGGAAGGAAGGACCTCTGTGTACTTTAAATAGCCTTCTTTGAAGTCTCCTCCACTTCAAAGGCCGAACTGGGTATAAGTACTGCACCTCTGACACCATGACTCTAGTACACTTCTGGACCTGTGACCACTCTGCCAGAAAGAAGAACTGCTTTGCTGCTGAGAGGACAGCCACTCTGCTGGACTGCTGCTTTGCTGGACTGCTGAGTTGCTGGACTGCTGCTTTGCTAGATTTCTGCCTTGCTGTGCTGCCCTGCTACTTTCTGTCCCCCTGCCTGGATGAGAAGGACTGGACATGCAACACTTGAACCCAGAGTGACTCCAAGGACTTGCTGGCTTGCGTCTTGACCTGAAGTCTCAGGGACATAAAAAACGTCCAACCCTTCTGCTGCTGCACATGGGCCATCTGTGAATCTGCCCTGCCAAGTGGTGCCATCCCAGTCCTGGACCCTTAGAAGTGAGGCCTAAGGTGCTTGCTTAAACCAAATACACACATCCTCTCCGGAACTGGCTCATCGACGCTGTTGCGAAGCTCAGAATCGCTGCATCAACACCGTTGCGTGGATCAAACCTGGTGTATCGCATTCGGAACCAGCGCATCCCACTCGTAATCAACACAGTAGCGCAGCCCCTTCAGAACCGACACATTGCTGCCACTGCGAGGGGAAAACTGACGCATCTCCTCCACTGCGTTGCTCAATACCGATGCATTGCTTCGGGTGCATCCGCATCTTCTTTAATGGCGACACAGTCCAGATCAAGGTACTTTTGTTCAGTGGGCCTAACTGGGCCCCTGTATCCGCCCCACACTCCTTTGTGAAGGGCTTGAACTTTTGACTTTGTCTTGGTCCTGAGCGACAGGGTAGCCCACATAAGCGCTTACTGCTTCTAAGTGCTATTCTTACAGTTTATTCTTTAAAAATTAATATCTTGGCTTTTATTTATTGGATTTTTGCCGTTTTGGTCTTGTTTCATTTCATTGTGGTGTTTTTACTGTGTCACTGTTTGAAGTGTTGCACAAATACTTTGCACATTGCCTCGTAAGTTAAACCTGACTGCTCTTAACAGTTGTATACAGATTGAACACTGTTCTCAATGATGGTTTCTCATATATCTGTGGCTGATTGTTATTGTGAACTATGCTACCTTTAAAATGTATGCTATATGGTCAATGTTGCACATAATGCATGCGTTCTACACCTAAGTGAGTTGTATCTATGATGGCACTAATGATGCCTCATATTCTCCTGAGATATTTTGCACTTACTTTCAGGCCTCTAATGCCATAGTAATTTATAGAGCAATATGTGGGAAACCGAAGCTTGGATGATTTAATTAGCGATGTCATGAGTGATGTCAATGATGTCATTTGAGATGTCATGAGTGATGCCATCAATGATGTCATAAATTATGTCATTGAACATGTCATGTGTGATGTAATATGTTAGGTCATAAGCAGTGCATGGCAGGGGTGCAAGTTATAGTTAGTGCCACTAACTAAAACTGGTAAATTTCAGTTTTTTTTTTTTTTGTTCAAAACATTAATGTTGTCACCGACAAATTCACCTAACTATAATGTTACTTTAACCTGTGGGTTTTTCAGTGAATTTCTAAGGTTTTGGTTTTAAAAAAACCAAAACCAGATCTTTTTATCTCACCCAACTATAACGTTACATTAACCTTTGTTTTTTTCAGTGAATATATATATATATATATATAAACCAAAGATTACAGGGACGTTATAGGTAGGCTGACATTTCACTCATACAAAACCAAAGAAATTCAGCAGTTATGGTTAGCTGAGCTAACTATAAATCACGCCACCGCAATGCACTGCTTATGGCCTCACATATTACATCACTCATGCCATGGTCAGTGACATCACTCATGACATCAATGATGACATCTCAAATGACATCTCTGATGACATCATCCAGTGACTGTGAGTGTTTTTAAAATGTTTATGAGTGTTACATATATATACCAAGGTGTTTTGATGAATCAGTGGGTGTATGAGTACCTGTATCGATGATTCAGTAGGTGCATAACTGACTGTATAAGTGACTGATTAGGTGTCTCAGGGAGTGTATGGGCCACTGACTACGTTGTCTGAATGTCTATCAGTCAGTCAGTGGTGTGAAAGTGGCTGTATGGGTTGGTGAGTGGGTACATGTATGGGTGTATGGGTGATTGATCAGTTGTCTGAGTACCTGTATGGGTGAATGAGCATCTGTGTGGGTGGGTGAGAGGGTGTGTGACTGCCTGCATTGATGACTGAGTGCATGAGTCAGTAGGTGTATGGGTTAGTAAGTGTAAGAGAAGGGTTGTATAAGTGACTGAGTATGTCTATGTGTGTGTCGGTGAGTGAATAGATGTGTCAGTGGTATATGGGTGAGTAAGTGGATATGTGAAAGGCAGTATAGGTGAGTGTTGGAGTATATCAGTGACTGTATGTGTGAGTGAGGAATTGTGATAGTGGCTGTATGGGTTAGTGAATGCATGTGTGAGTGTCTATGGGTGAATGACTATATGTTAGTATCTGTATGAATAAGTGAGAGGGTGTGTGTATAACTGTATAGGTGAGTATGTGGCTGTGTGATTGAATCTATGAGTGAGTGAGTAGGTGTGTGAGTAGCTCTATGGGTGGCTGACAGTTTGTGAGTGGCTGTATGGGTGTATGAGTGGATATATCTGTGGCTGTATTAGTGAGTGAGTTAGTGTATGAGTAGCTGAATGCATGTATGAGTGGATGTGTGTGTAGACCTATGAGTCAGTGAGTGGGTGTGTAAGTACTGGTATGGGTGTGTCAATGGTTTTGAGAATGGTAGTGTGGAAGTTGGAGTGGGTGTATGAAAGGTTAAATTGGGATGTGAGTGGGTGCGTCAGAGATTCTGAGGATGATGTCATCAGTGATGTCATTTGAGATATCATCAGTGATGTCACTGACCATGTCATGAGTGTTGTAAAAAGTGAGGTCATAAGCAGTGCATTGCGGGGCCGCGAGTTATAGTTAGCTCAGCTAACAATACTTGCTGCATTTCACTGGTTTTGTACGAGTGAAACTTGAGCCTAACTATAATGTCTCTGTAACCTTTGTTTTTTTCAGTGAATATATATGTATATATAATCTATGTATATATATATAACACAGCCAAACAGTGCTGCGCACCGTAATCGCCACTCCCCTTCCTTCTTACGACGGCGGTCCGCGGCGAGGTGGCGAGCCTCAGAACACAAACACTCGCTGAGTTACCTCGTAACACAAACAGCAACCGCGGACACAGAAGGCTTTCAATGCAGTTATTTATTCAGCAAAAATGGACCAACTCAACGCGTTTCGGACAGACTCCTTGATCACGAGTGATCAAGGGATCAAGGGAGTCTCTGCTTCTTTTTGCATATATATATATATATATATATATATATATATATATATATATATATATATATATAGTAAACACAGCACCTCTCCAACCTCCAGCCGGCGAAATAGAGAGGAAACGGACTCCTTTGGCAGATTTGGCAAGATTTTATTCCTCACACACCTCCGTCAGACGCGTTTCGAGCAACGCAGTGCCCTTGTTCACTAACGGAGCGCTGTCCGCCATTCTCTTTTTTAAATTACTCTGCTCCACCCAGGTGTCACATGGTCAACACCTGCTTTTGCAGGTTAGATCAGTATTCAGTTTTGTTGTTATTTGTAAATCAGCACAATAAATATGTGTGTGTAAAAAGATAAATTTTTTATCTAATACCACATCAATGTATAAATATATAAATAAATATATAAATACATAAATAAATATATAGAAATATAAATATAAATAGTTGTTAATAAATACTTAAACTGACACATAGATAATAACATGTGACAATAAAGAATATATACAAGATGTGTATTTTGTTGATCTAATACTCAATGACTGCATAAATGCATAGAAATCATAAATACCACATCATGATGATGTTTGTGTATTAAAAACTTTCTAAAAAATTTCATTTATATATTTAATATTGCCTAATTCTTAACACACAGCTGAAACTTTGATACCAGCCTACATGCTTTTTTTGTAAAAAGAAACCTTTAAAAAATAAAGTCTTTTACGTATAGGTTTTGGTACTAAAAGTGATTCTATGTATGTTGCCATTATATATTCTATTTAAGCCCTCTTCTCCCATATGGTGCTCCGGTGCTACATAAAACCAAACGTTACTAAAAGTACTAGTGCTTACAAAGCCTCTAATGTTCCCTAATAACACCTGAATAAAAAAATTACAGTGATAAAATGATGTATTGGGGTCCCGGCACTCTATGCTTGAAAGGGTATTGTTTTGACTTATACTGGATGCTCCCTTGTGTCTGGACAAAGCTATACCTCTCTGAAGAGCTCTTAGTAGAGAGAACCACTGTGTCAGGGGTTGCTTTTACTCATTTCAGGGTGGCTTGGTTGGTATTTTAACAATTTAAAGCTGTAATACTGTGCTTGGAGTGGTAATTGGGGGGCATATTATCAAGGGCCTTATCTCCGCTTTTTTGGCTTTAAAAGCCAAAAAAGCGGAGATAATGTTTTCGCCCTATTAACAAGAGGGTGATAACATGCATTAGCGCATGTTAGCACCCTTTTACCCGACGCCTCCCTCTGCATCTCTAATGAGATGCAAAGTGGGCGTCACTGGGCAGAACAACCTTGTAAATATGGCTGATGTGCACATCGCGATATTTACAAGGAGGTCCAGGCATTTTGCAGACGTTAGTTTTTGGCGAAAACCGCGGTTTTCGCCAAAAACTAACGTCTGCAAAAATGCTGACTTACCTATACTCTATATGGGAGGTGGATTATGCTGATACGACCACTGGGTCGTATCAGCAAGGTTATCGCCGTTTTCCATGGAACATCGCTGGAAAACCAGCGATGTTCCATGGAAAACAAGCTATCGCTGGAATAATTATCGCCATTGCGCTATGCGTTGTTAATACAGCGCTAGCATGGCGATAACTATTCTCACGCTGAGAACGGCCAGCGATATTTATCGCTGGGCGTTGATAATATGCCCCTGGCTTTTGTCATTTTACAGCTCATCATGGACAGCACTGTGCTAGTCCTATGCTTAAAGACTTTGCTGTAGAAATGGCAAAATACTTTGTCCCTTTCTATCTCGGCGTGGATGGCACTGTGCTAATCCTATGCTTAAAGACTTTGATAGAAAAGCATACATTTGAGGTGAGCAGATCTAGAGTGTCGCTGGTGTTGAGAGTGCTCTATACAGGAGCTGCTTTCCACCTAAACTTGAGAACTACCCAGAGTTCTCTGCTTCTTTTTTGCATATATATATATATATATATATATATATATATATATATATATATATATATATATATATATATAGTAAACACAGCACCTCTCCAACCTCCAGCCGGCGAACTAGAGAGGAAACGGACTTCTTTGGCAGATTTGGCAAGATTTTATTCCTCACACACCTCCATCAGACGCGTTTCGAGCAACGCAGTGCCCTTGTTCACTAACGGAGCGCTGTCCGCCATTCTCTTTTTTAAATTACTCTGCTCCACCCAGGTGTCACATGGTCAACAACATAGAAAAATACTACTTAATATACATCACTATACCACTTTACAATTATGGATAGCAGACTGCTTTTGCAGGTTAGATCAGTATTCAGTTTTGTTGTTATTTGTAAATCAGCACAATAAATATGTGTGTGTAAAAAGATAAAAATGTATCTAATACCACATCAATGTATAAATATATAAATAAATATATAAATACATAAATAAATATATAGAAATATAAATACAAATAGTTGTTAATAAATACTTAAACTGACACATAGATAATAACATGTGACAATAAAGAATATATACAAGATGTGTATTTTGTTGATATAATACTCAATGACTGCATAAATGCATAGAAATCATAAATACCACATCATGATGATTTTTGTGTATTAAAAACTTTCTAAAACATTTCAGTGACCACTGGGTTTTCATTACACTCACCTGTGATCAAGGCGATATCCCGCCGAAACGCGTAAGGACATTGAGTGGTTTTAAATGCTGCACAGACGAATAAAGTCCACTTGGATAGAAGTCGGTGTTGTGGCTCTGCAATTTCTGGTGGCAAAACCAATTTCAACAGGATCTCCATTCCTGCTACAGAGCCCGCCCTGCAGGGTCGGGGCCCCGGTAAAATGGAGTCTTTGCTTGGTATACATGACGGAGGGGCATGACCCGCTCAACCCACGCGCCAGCCATTGGATTTCCACGGATATTTGGTGTGGTGACTGAGAAAGGGAGACGAGGGAGGTGTTATTCCTCTCTCCGGTAACCCGCATTTCAAGTATTTACCAGGAGTGTGGCAGCATATGCACTTTGCTACTTTATGGAATGATATGCACCTTTAATTTTGACACTTTCTTCTAATGGGTATACACGTGACATTTTGATGATGAAAACGCTATTAAGGCAAAATGTAATTTTCTCCATGCCACGTTGTGAAAGAACTGTGTTGGTGCATTCTGGGGCCCGTAGTTTGTAACACGGGCCATGTGACCACTGGGTTTTCATTACACTCACCTATGATCAAGGCGATATCCCGCCGAAACGCGTAAGGACATTGAGTGGTTTTAAATGCTGCACAGACGAATAAAGTCCACTTGGATAGAAGTCGGTGTTGTGGCTCTGCAATTTCTGGTGGCAAAACCAATTTCAACAGGATCTCCATTCCTGCTACAGAGCCCGCCCTGCAGGGTCGGGGGCCCCCGGTAAAATGGAGTCTTCGCTTGGTATATATATATATATATATATATATTCACTGAAAAAACCACAGGTTTCAGGGACATTATAGTTAGAAATTAGCATTTAAAAAACCTTAGAAATTCACGGAAAAAACAAAGGTTAAACGGACGTTATAGTTAGGCTGACATTTCACTTGTACAAAACCAGAGAAATTCATCCGTTATAGTTAGCTGAGCTATGCACTGCTTCACATATTACATCACTCATGACCAGTGACATCACCGATGACATCACTGATGATATCTCAAATGACATCACACTACAGTCAACACTGAGGGGAGCGCAAATCATGGACTGCATATACCATGATGCAAAGGAGCAAACTTTTCTTGGATATGATGTAGTGTCCGGCCACACCCTTTTCCCTGTCCAAACTGATTTTAATGACCTCCTCTACCATTTATAACACGTTCCTAATGTTCCTTTTTGTAAACATTTTTATTCTGTCCCATTGATTATACTTCATCCGTCCCGAGCGGGAGAGTACGGCCCGGGTGAGGAGAGTATGACCCAGGTGCAGAGATTCCGGCCCGACTGCGGACGTATAGATATGACTCGTAAATGACCTCTGTGAATACCAAAAGTGGTAAAGTTAGAATTTTGTATCAGATTGCCTTTGTGAATCGGGCCCTACATGTTCTGAATACATGAGTTCATAGACACTGCATGTTCTGCATCCATGAGGTCATGTGCTAGGTATGCTCTGCATTTATGAGGTAATGTACGGGACATGTTATAGATAATCATGTGCAAAGTTTGTTTTGCCTTCTCGGGTTCATGTACACTGCATGCTCTGCAGCCATTAGGCTCAGGCAGAAGTCGTGGCCTGCATCATAGAGGCTCAGTAGTACATTTGTTGAGGTACACTCTGTGCTGTGCATCCATGCTGATCAGGTTGAAGGCATGTTTGGGGCACGGTGACAAGTCTCTGCTGCTTGTCCACATGTGATCAGGTATAATGATGTGATATATACAATAAAAGGGTGTCTGACTGATCAGAGTTTGGCTAAAAATGTAAAAGGGCTTGTTGATTGATAACACAGCTGCTGTATTTTTTCCGTAGATCATCTCAGTGGCTGACACAATGCTCGAGTTATTAGGGCAGAGAAGGGCAGCCATAAATGTCCAACATCAGGCAAAAACTGCTGGGCATATTTATGAGAAGTGACGCATTGCTGCATTGCCGCAGCAATGCATCCAAAAAGGATGTGCTGCGCTATGAAAGAATCCAGCGAGATGGATGCGCAATATCTATGGTATGGAAAACCATATCGTAAGCTCCCAAGGTGTGTCAGAAATTCTGACACATCTGTGGGAAGGATGAGGCAACTCATCGGCCCCAAAAGTGGCGCACTGCTGAAGTCTGGCTTACGACAAGAGCAACTTAAGCAATGCGTCACAAAA
This sequence comes from Calotriton arnoldi, assembly GCA_963921515.1. Classification (NCBI taxonomy): domain Eukaryota; kingdom Metazoa; phylum Chordata; class Amphibia; order Caudata; family Salamandridae; genus Calotriton; species Calotriton arnoldi. Next base: position 24,820 of record CAWUFW010017665.1, on the reverse strand, counting down.
CAGATGAGATGTGTTGGTTCTGACTGACGCAGGGGGGCTGGGTCCAGAATTCTGGGGTAACTGGACTGGGTTACTGGAATCAGGTAAGGGCATGAGCTCTGGCAATAATATATGTGAGATCAAGAGCGGAGGAGAGACAGGAGCGAGCAAAGATAGTATGGAGCCAGTGCATAAACAGATTTATACGAAAGGGCCAAGAGGTCAGGGGTCAAGCCGAGTGGTACTGGGCCAAGTATGGAGTCATACGAAAGGAAATACTATTTACCTGCTGTTTTAGGGTCATCACAGACTGAGGGGCTATCAGCCGCCCAAAGTAGCCACATGCAAAGAGGCAGAAGTGCCAGGGAAAGGTAGGTATTGACTCTCTTCATCTTGGCTTCCAGACCTGTATCTGAAGCCCAGCGAGTGTGAGGCTCAGATTTATAGGCAGACACATTCTGCGTTAACGGAAAGGAGGTGGCCCTGCAGGTATGTACCAGAACTGCTGCCAGAAGATTTCTTAACTGGGTCATTATGAAACACATCTCACACTGGAACATTCAACAAAGAAGGTCAGTTATATGTTCTTGAGACATTTCGAAGCCATCTAATTACTATTTACTTCCTCAATTGAGACCCACTTGCTTCAGGCTTGTTGGCAAAGACTCTTGCATCTGCAGATGAGATCTTGCAACTGTGGCCAAGATTTAGCAAGGTTGATTGAGTCACATAGCACTGATCCCCTTGTAGTTCATATGAAGGGGGGGTAACAGGATGGGAACTGGACAAACACTACTGATTGTTTCACACAGATTCAAATCAACTGTAGTCACGCATGTAATGAAGCCTGGCTTTATGTGGTGTCTTAGTGCCAAATGAAAATAGGTACATCAAGTGAGATTTTCATGTGTAATGCACGTAATTTCCACAAAGCATAGTCATAATAAGCAAATGGTCCATGGACAGTCAACTGTGTAAGGAGATTTAGCACCCAAGGGTATGCCTGGGGTACAAAACACATGCAAGATATCTCCCCCTTGTTCTTCCAATACCCAAAAACACGCCATGGTAAGTATTCTAGGTCCATGTCTCACCCACCACAGCAATATTACAGAGAGAGAAATGGTGGATCAAGTGGATAACTGTCCGACCAAGAGGGATCAGGCATTGAGCCCAAAGCATGAATGCGGTTCGAACACTCAAACATGTTTGAGAGCATTCCTGATCCCCCCCAAAAATGTGGAAAACCGAATCCACTTGCCGGAAAAAATTTAAATGTTGGCACATTCCTTGACACTCAATTGATAGTTATGAAGGATTTGGTCAATGTAGGTAATGGTATGACAAGATCAATTGTGGAAAATTAATCAAATTAGTGTAATCACAAGAACATAGGTTGCATTCAACGTTAACGGGAAGGAGGTGGCCCTGCCCCCTTGTAGGTGTGTATCAGAACAGCTGACAGAAGATTTCTTAACTGGAACATTACTATTCACTTCTACATTTGATTCACGCTTCATTCTAGTTTGCATAAAGTCTTGACTCTGCAGATGAGATCTCAAAACCATGGCCAAGATTTAGTGAAGTTGATTGAGTCACATAAAACTGATCACCTCATAGTGCATATAAAGGGGGGGTAACAAGACAGGAACTGGATAAACACCACTTTTTTTCCACGCAAAGCCAAATCAACTTATGTCACACCTTGCTTTATGTGGAACCCTAAAGCCAAATGAAAACTGGTGGAAACAAATGGCAAATGTTGTAGCTGCCTTGTGAGCCTTTGCGACCCCATCCCCCAGGGTCCCAACTAAAATTAAAAGGGATGGGGTTGCACGGCCCCCACTCTCAGAGTCTTTTCCGGCCCCATGGACCCCATCCCTCCAGGGGCCCACACTATTAAAGGTGGGTGCCCTGGTGCCCACCCAGGGCACGTATCATACACTTGTTGGGGTCCGCAGGGAAGCCCCAGGGCCCCCGCAGTCCCAGCCGGCTCCTCACATGCAGCAGGAGCCAGCATTGCTCCCACCCAGAGGGAGCAGCTAGTAATCCTTCTCCCTCCAGGCGGGAACAATATTTTGATTTTTTCCCTGCCAGTATCAGTGCACACAGACAAACAGATCAAAAGTCTGCTCCCAGCCAGCGGGGCATTTTGAACGCTCCCACCAGCTGGGAGCAGACTTTGTGTTTGTTCCTGCTGGGCGGAAGATTAAAAAATGCTACTGCTAAGTGGGAGCAAACACAGGTTTCCCTGTCCGGGCTGGTGCAGTCAGGGAGACCGCTATGTCCCAGGGGTGGACTCCCAGGGACATAGCTAGTGAGCCGGCCGCGGGAATGGGGTCTCTGGGGCCATTAATGGCTCAGGGAAAGGGCTGCGTGCCTCCCTCCTCTTTTTCAGTAATTTCAGCCCTGGGGTGGGGACTCCGGGGCTTTTAGAGGCTCAGGAGGGGGACCATATGGCCCCTCTGCCCATTTTGATAAATTCCAGCCCCGGCACCTTTAGAGGCTTGGGGAGGGGGGCTTTCAATTTTTAAAATGCCAATTTTAGAAAGCTGACATTTTCTTACATTAGCCATTTGGTGCCTGCAGCTTGGCTCTGTTTATTCTGGATTGGGTGACAGCTGGGCGTAGTCTATTCCCTCAGGGTGTATGAGTGGATATATCTGTGGCTGTATTAGTGAGTGAGTTAGTGTATGAGTAGCTGAATGCATGTATGAGTGGATGTGTGTGTAGACCTATGAGTCAGTGAGTGGGTGTGTAAGTACTGGTATGGGTGTGTCAATGGTTTTGAGAATGGTAGTGTAGAAATTGGAATGGGTGTATGAAAGGTTAAATTGGGATGTGAGTGGGTGCGTCAGAGATTCTGAGGATGATGTCATCAGTGATGTCATTTGAGATATCATCAGTGATGTCACTGACCATGTCATGAGTGTTGTAAAAAGTGAGGTCATAAGCAGTGCATTGCGGGGCCGCGAGTTATAGTTAGCTCAGCTACAATACTTGCTGCATTTCACTGGTTTTGTACGAGTGAAACTTGAGCCTAACTATAATGTCTCTGTAACCTTTGTTTTTTTCAGTGAATATATATGTATATATATCTATGTATATATATATATATATATATATATATATATATATATATATATATATATATAACACCGCCAAACAGTGCTGCGCACCGTAATCGCCACTCCCCTTCCTTCTTACGACGGCGGTCCGCGGCGAGGTGGCGAGCCTCAGAACACAAACACTCGCTGAGTTACCTCGTAACACAAACAGCAACCGCGGACACAGAAGGCTTTCAATGCAGTTATTTATTCAGCAAAAATGGACCAACTCGACGCGTTTCGGGACAGACTCCCTTGATCACTCACTTATAGACTCAGTCACGCACCTACTAAATCATCCATTCAGGCGCTTCTACACCCACTCATTCTTCAATACGCCTTTCCCTAAATATATTAAACATATTTAAACTTTACAGAAACACACAGTCACTGGATGATGTCATCAGTGATGTCATTTGAGATGTCATCAGTGATGTCATCAGTGATGTCACTGACCATGTCATGAGTGATGTAATATGTGACGTCATCAGCAGTGCATTGCGGGGCGCGAGTTATAGTTACCTGAACTAACTATAACGGGGGAATTTCACGGGTTTTGTACGAGTGCAATGTCCAACTAACTATAACTGTCCCTAAAACCTTATGGTTTTTTCAGTGAATTTCTAAGGTTTTTTAAATGCAAATTTCTAACTATAACGTGCCTGAAACCTATGTTTTTTTCAGTGAATTTCAAAGGTTTTTTAAATGCTAATTTCTAACTATAACGTGTCTGAAACCTATGGTTTTTTCAGTGAACTTCAAAGGTTTTTTAAATGCTAATTCCTAACTATAACATGTCTGAAACCTACGGTTTTTTCAGTGAATTTCAAAGGTTTTGTAAATGACAATTTTTAAATGTATTAATTGTTATATTTATTTTTTTCATACTGATTTACTACATTTTTAGAAACATTTTTTTTACATATTTTATTTTTTAAATTACATTGTAATTACATTATACATTACAAAAAATACTTTCTCAGAATGAATTACTTTAGTTTAAATACTTTGCACATAGGCAATAGACTTTTAAGTACAGTAGTTACAGTTGTTGCAATGGGCAACACATTTTCAAACACAATGAAACATTCAGCTCAATGTGAATTTCTAGTTAAATGCAATTAGTTACTTTATGGATTACTTTTCTAACCACAGGACTGGATCCTAGATTCAGTCCTGGGACATCTCCTGTAAACAGTTGAGTAAAAGCGTTTTGGTTACAGTAGTGATTTTTAAGGAATATTATTGTATTTTAAAAGTTGACACTTAGAAACTTTTTCTCATAGAATCACCAATGTTATCCTATGGAAGGAAATTCACTTAGCAGGTAAAAACTGTTATCGTTACTTTTTCTTACTCAGTGTTGGATCCTGGATCCAGCACTGGTGCATCTCCTGTAAACAGTTGAAAGAATGCGTTTAAGTCATACAGGCAATTTTTAAGGAATATTTGTAGTTTGTGAAAATCGACACTTTGAAACTTTTCAGCTGAAAACCAGACAATGGATTCCTATGGAAGAAAATATAAGTTACTGGTAAGTACGGTTAAAATTACTTTTCAGGGTCAGTGCTGGGCTAAAAGATGCAGCACTGAGGTCTCTCCTGATAACAGGTGAGTAAATCGGAATTCGTATTTCGGCTGATTTTAGAGGAATATTTTAAAGTTCCAAAACTCCACACTTAGAAGAATTTCCAAGTGAAACCAGTCAATGTTAGCCTATGGAAGGAAATTCAAGTTACTGGTAAGTACGGTTAAAATTACTTTTCAGGACCAGTACTGGGCTAAAAGATACAGCACTGAGGTCTCTCCTGATAACAGGTGAGTAAATCGGAATTTGTATTTCGGCTGATTTTAGAGGAATATTTGTATGTTTCAAAAATCAACACTTAGCAAAAAGCAGACAATGATATCCTATGGAAGGAAATTCAAGTTACTGGTAAGTACGGTTAAAATTACTTTTGAGTAAATCGGAATTCGTATTTCGGCTGATTTTAGAGGAATATTTGTATGTTTCAAAAATCAACACTTAGAAACTTTTTCAGCAAAAAGCAGGCAATGATATCCTATGGAAGGAAATTCAAGTTACTGGTAAGTACGGTTAAAATTACTTTTCAGGATTAGTACTGGGCTGAAAGATGCAGCACTGAGGTCTCTCCTGATAACAGGTGAGTAAATCCGAATTCGTAGTTCGGCAGATTTTAGAGGAATATTTGCACAATGGTGAAGGGAGGGGCGGGGCCTGAGGTGACATCTGTGCAAACGCGCCCCGTGGCGCGTTTTAAGTTGGGGGATTAAGTCCCCTTGAATCATGAGGGTCCCTAGGGGCCAACTAGCCCACCAGGAACCTCCAGTATGCGCCAGGGGCTGCGTTGCAAAGACGTGTAGAGAGGCCACACCCCTTTTACACCTCTCTGCAACGCAGCTCTGTGGCGCTTTCTGGATGTACCTGTTGGGCTAGTTGGCCCCCAGAGACCCTCAGGATTGAAGGGGATTTAATTCCCCATCTTAAAACGCGCCACGGGGCCTGTTTGCACACATGTCACCTGAAGCCCCGCCCTCCCTTCACCACTGTGCAAACGCGCCCGTGGCGCGTTTTAAGTTGGGGGATTAAGTCCCCTTGAATCCTGAGGGTTCCTGGGGGCCAACTAGCCCACCATGTACCTCCAAAAGCGCCACAGAGCTGCGTTGCAGAGAGGTGTATAAAGGGGCATGGCCTCTGTACACCTCTCTGCAACGCAGCCCCTGGCGCATACTGGAGGTTCCTGGTGGGCTAGTTGGCCCCAGGGACCCCCAGTATTCAAGGGGAATTACTTCCATCTGCAAACGCGCCAGGGGGTGCGTTTGCAGAGTGGTGAAGGAAGGGGCGGGCCTGCGGCCCGATCGTTTTTTTTTTTTCCTGAAGGGGGCTGTGTGGCCCCCTTCCTTTTTCTTATTTTTGGGCCCTGGGGACCCCATCCCCCAGGGCCTTACCCCTTTTTTTTAATTAAAATTAAACTGGAAGGGGGCCGCGTGGCCCCCTCCCCTGGCCGAAAACTGCCCCGGGGACCGCATCCCCGGGGCATGGCCACACTAACATTCCTTTTTAAGGAGGGGGCTGCGTGGCCCCCTCCTCAGGCCTCCTTTTGCCCCGGGGACCCCATCCCCCGGGGCAGGCCTTTTTTTTTTTTTTAAATAATTTCTGGGGAGGGGGCTGCGTGGCCCCCTCCCGGGCCACTTATGGCCCCGGGGACCCCATCCCCCGGGGCCTGGCCTCTGGTTGGGGACTGTGGGGGTCCCCAAACCCCCACAGTCCCGCCGGCTCCCCGTGTCCTAAGGGAGCCGGCATTGCTTTTCCACATGGGGAGCAGCTAACATGCTGCTCCCCGTGTGGAAAGCAATTGTCTTTGGATATTGGAGCGAGAGCAGGTTTCCCTGCTCTCTCTTCCAATATCCAAAGCAGTTTGCAATGACAGGACGGGAGCCGCGAGGCTCCCGTCCTGTCATTGTAAACAGCAGTGTCCCGGGGTAGGCACCCCGGGACACTGCAGGAGCTGGCCCTGGGGGTGGCGGTCCCCAGGGCCACCACAGGCCCCCTCCCCACATCAGCAAAGCCCCGGGGAGGTGGTGGTCCCTGGGCTTCGGGGGTCCAAAACGGACCCCCATTTTAATTTGTTAGTGCCCCGGGAGGTGGCGGTCCCCGGGGCATGTGGGGGGCTCGAGCCCCCCACACAGGAAAAAGTTTTTAAAAAGAAGCCCCGGGGAGGTGGTGGTCCTCGGGGCTGCGGGAGGGCTCAGAGCCCTCCCGCACCATTTTAAAAAGAAAGCCCCGGGGGTGGCGGTCCCTGGGCTTGGGGGCCCTTTGAGGCCCCCATACATAAATTTAACCCCCACCATTCCCCCGGGACTTGGGCCACCCGGGGGCAAATACAATCGAAGCGCGGAGACCGCCCTTCGATTTTTTTATCGGCAGGAGCCGCGCACCCTGAGCGCATCCTGCCGATTTTTTTAGTTTTTTTAAATGCTTTTTCTGCCCAGGGGTCCTTGTGGGACCCCTGAGCAGACCTAGGGGTCAGGGTGTTTCTACCCTGCCCCCTTTGTGCGCTTTGCGCACTTGTTTCTGTCCCTCGGTTCTACCGAGGGACAAAATGGGTGCCAACATTTCCTGAATCGGAATGTTGACAGCCAATTAGCATGCAGCTCGTGATCGGGACGGTGCGCGCAGGGTGCGCTCAGGGTGCGCGAATCCTCCGTGCCCATAGATATATATGTACTTTTACTTTTGATTTTCTCAGCAACTACTGAACGGATTTACACCATTTAACAAAAAGGGTTCTTTCTGAACCAAGAACTACCTCTTTGCCAAATTTGGTGTAATTCCGTTCAGCAGTTCGGGCTGTAGCCGTGTCTAAAGTTTCCTATGGGAAATTGATTTTTTGACTCTTATTTTTTAATTTCTCCGCAACTACTGAACGGATTTACACCATTTAACAAAAGGGTTCTTTCTGAACCAAGAACTACCTCTTTGCCAAATTTGGTGTAATTCCGTTCAGCAGTTCGGGCTGTAGCCGTGTCTAAAGTTTCCTATGGGAAAATGAATGGGGAAAACACGTTTTGGGACCCCCTTTTTTCTCGGCCCCCGCTTGACGAATCACCCTGAGACTTTCAGGGTAGGAGCGGAGCGGGCCATAAAGTTTGAAAATTTCGCAAAGATTCGTCAACCGACGCAAGAGTTATTTCAAATAGAATGTCGCGGATTTCCTATGGAAAATAGGTCCTAACTATAACTATCTACTGGCGACCGCCAGTAGATATATATATATATATATATATATATATATATATATATATATATATATATATATATATATATATCTCAAAACAATACCCTTTCAGGCATAGAGTCACGCATAAATTATGCAAAAATGTAGGTGGAAAGCAGCTCCTGTATAGAGCACTCTCTAGATAAAGCTATACCTCTCTGAAGAGCTCTAAGTAGAGAGAAACACTGTGTCAAGGGTTGCTTTCACTCATTTCAGGTTGGCTTGGTTGGTATTTTATCAATTCAAGGCTGTAATACTGTGCCTGGAGTGGTAATTGGCTTTTGTCATTTTACAACTCAGCATGGACAGCACTGTTCTAGTCTTATGCTTAAAGACTTTGCTGTAGAATTGCAAAAGACTTTGTCCCTTTCTATCTCGGCGTGGATGGCACTGTGCTAATCCAATGCTTAAAGACTTTGATAGAATAGCAGACATTTGAGGTGAGCAGATCTAGAGTGTCTCTGGTGTTGAGAGTGCTCTATACAGGAGCTGCTTTCCACCTAAACTTGAGAACTACCCAGAGTTCTATGCTTCATTTTTGCATAATTTATGCATCACTCTATGCTTGAAAGGGTATTGTTTTGACTTATACTGGGTGCTCCCTTGTGTCTGGACAAAGCTATACCTCTCTGAAGAGCTCTTAGTAGAGAGAACCACTGTGTCAGGGGTTGCTTTTACTAATTTCAGGGTGGCTTGGTTGGTATTTTAACAATTCAAAGCTGTAATACTGTGCTTGGAGTGGTAATTGGCTTTTGTCATTTTACAGCTCATCATGGACAGCACTGTGCTAGTCCTATGCTTAAAGACTTTGCTGTAGAAATGGCAAAATACTTTGTCCCTTTCTATCTCGGCGTGGATGGCACTGTGCTAATCCTATGCTTAAAGACTTTGATAGAAAAGCAGACATTTGAGGTGAGCAGATCTAGAGTGTCGCTGGTGTTGAGAGTGCTCTATACAGGAGCTGCTTTCCACCTAAACTTGAGAACTACCCAGAGTTCTCTTTTTTGTATATATATATATATATATATATATATATATATATATATATATATATATATATATATATATATATATATATATATAGTAAACACAGCACCTCTCCAACCTCCAGCCGGCGAAATAGAGAGGAAACGGACTCCTTTGGCAGATTTGGCAAGATTTTATTCCTCACACACTCCGTCAGACGCGTTTCGAGCAACGCAGTGCCCTTGTTCACTAATGGAGCGCTGTCCGCCATTCTCTTTTTTAAATTACTCTGCTCCACCCAGGTGTCACATGGTCAACACCTGCTTTTGCAGGTTATATCAGTATTCAGTTTTGTTGTTATTTGTAAATCAGCACAATAAATATGTGTGTGTAAAAAGATAACATTTTTATCTAATACCACATCAATGTATAAATATATAAATAAATATATAAATACATAAATAAATATATATAAATATAAATATAAATAGTTGTTAATAAATACTTAAACTGACACATAGATAATAACGTGACAATAAAGAATATATACAAGATGTGTATTTTGTTGATCTAATACTCAATGACTGCATAAATGCATAGAAATCATAAATACCACATCATGATGATGTTTGTGTATTAAAAACTTTCTAAAAAATGTCATTTATATATTTAATATTGCCTAATTCTTAACACACAGCTGAAACTTTGATACCAGCCTACATGCTTTTTTGTAAAAAGAAACCTTTAAAAACTTAATAAAGTCTTTTACGTATAGGTTTTGGTACTAAAAGTGATTCTATGTATGTTGCCATTATATATTCTATTTAAGCCCTCTTCTCCCATACGGTGCTCCGGTGCTACATAAAACCAAACGTTACTAAAAGTACTAGTGCTTACAAAGCCTCTAATGTTCCCTAATAACACCTGAATAAAAAAATTACAGTGATAAAATGATGTATTGGGGTCCCGGCACTCTATGCTTGAAAGGGTATTGTTTTGACTTATACTGGATGCTCCCTTGTGTCTGGACAAAGCTATACCTCTCTGAAGAGCTCTTAGTAGAGAGAACCACTGTGTCAGGGGTTGCTTTTACTCATTTCAGGGTGGCTTGGTTGGTATTTTAACAATTTAAAGCTGTAATACTGTGCTTGGAGTGGTAATTGGCTTTTGTCATTTTACAGCTCATCATGGACAGCACTGTGCTAGTCCTATGCTTAAAGACTTTGCTGTAGAAATGGCAAAATACTTTGTCCCTTTCTATCTCGGCGTGGATGGCACTGTGCTAATCCTATGCTTAAAGACTTTGATAGAAAAGCATACATTTGAGGTGAGCAGATCTAGAGTGTCGCTGGTGTTGAGAGTGCTCTATACAGGAGCTGCTTTCCACCTAAACTTGAGAACTACCCAGAGTTCTCTGCTTCTTTTTGCATATATATATTTATATATATATATATATAGTAAACACAGCACCTATCCAACCTCCAGCCGGCGAAATAGAGAGGAAACGGACTTCTTTGGCAGATTTGGCAAGATTTTATTCCTCACACACCTCCGTCAGACGCGTTTCGAGCAACGCAGTGCCCTTGTTCACTAACGGAGCGCTGTCCGCCATTCTCTTTTTTAAATTACTCTGCTCCACCCAGGTGTCACATGGTCAACAACATAGAAAAAATACTACTTAATATACATCACTATACCACTTTACAATTATGGATAGCAGACTGCTTTTGCAGGTTAGATCAGTATTCAGTTTTGTTGTTATTTGTAAATCAGCACAATAAATATGTGTGTGTAAAAAGATAAAAAATGTATCTAATACCACATCAATGTATAAATATATAAATAAATATATAAATACATAAATAAATATATAGAAATATAAATACAAATAGTTGTTAATAAATACTTAAACTGACACATAGATAATAACATGTGACAATAAAGAATATATACAAGATGTGTATTTTGTTGATATAATACTCAATGACTGCATAAATGCATAGAAATCATAAATACCACATCATGATGATTTTTGTGTATTAAAAACTTTCTAAAACATTTCAGTGACCACTGGGTTTTCATTACACTCACCTGTGATCAAGGCGATATCCCGCCGAAACGCGTAAGGACATTGAGTGGTTTTAAATGCTGCACAGACGAATAAAGTCCACTTGGATAGAAGTCGGTGTTGTGGCTCTGCAATTTCTGGTGGCAAAACCAATTTCAACAGGATCTCCATTCCTGCTACAGAGCCCGCCCTGCAGGGTCGGGGGCCCCCGGTAAAATGGAGTCTTCGCTTGGCATACATGACGGAGGGGGCATGACCCGCTCAACCCACGCGCCAGCCATTGGATTTCCACGGATATTTGGTGTGGTGACTGAGAAAGGGAGACGAGGGAGGTGTTATTCCTCTCTCCGGTAACCCGCATTTCAAGTATTTACCAGGAGTGTGGCAGCATATGCACTTTGCTACTTTATGGAATGATATGCACCTTTAATTTTGACACTTTCTTCTAATGGGTATACACGTGACATTTTGATGATGAAAACGCTATTAAGGCAAAATGTAATTTTCTCCATGCCACGTTGTGAAAGAACTGTGTTGGTGCATTCTGGGGCCCGTAGTTTGTAACACGGGCCATGTGACCACTGGGTTTTCATTACACTCACCTGTGATCAAGGCGATATCCCGCCGAAACGCGTAAGGACATTGAGTGGTTTTAAATGCTGCACAGACGAATAAAGTCCACTTGGATAGAAGTCGGTGTTGTGGCTCTGCAATTTCTGGTGGCAAAACCAATTTCAACAGGATCTCCATTCCTGCTACAGAGCCCGCCCTGCAGGGTCGGGGGCCCCCGGTAAAATGGAGTCTTCGCTTGGTATATATATATATATATATATATATATATATATATATATTCACTGAAAAAAACACAGGTTTCAGGGACATTATAGTTAGAAATTAGCATTTAAAAAACCTTAGAAATTCACGGAAAAAACAAAGGTTAAACGGACGTTATAGTTAGGCTGACATTTCACTTGTACAAAACCAGAGAAATTCATCCGTTATAGTTAGCTGAGCTATGCACTGCTTCACATATTACATCACTCATGACATGGTCAGTGACATCACCGATGACATCACTGATGATATCTCAAATGACATCACACTACAGTCAACACTGAGGGGAGCGCAAATCATGGACTGCATATACCATGATGCAAAGGAGCAAACTTTTCTTGGATATGATGTAGTGTCCGGCCACACCCTTTTCCCTGTCCAAACTGATTTTAATGACCTCCTCTACCATTTATAACACGTTCCTAATGTTCCTTTTTGTAAACATTTTTATTCCGTCCCATTGATTATACTTCATCCGTCCCGAGCGGGAGAGTACGGCCCGGGTGAGGAGAGTATGACCCAGGTGCAAAGATTCCGGCCCGACTGCGGACGTATAGATATGACTCGTAAATGACCTCTGTGAATACCAAAAGTCGTAAAGTTAGAATTTTGTATCAGATTGCCTTTGGGAATCGGGCCCTAGATGTTCTGAATACATGAGTTCATAGACACTGCATGTTCTGCATCCATGAGGTCATGTGCTAGGTATGCTCTGCATTTATGAGGTCATGTACGGGACATGTTATAGATAATCATGTGCAAAGTTTGTTTTGCCTTCTCGGGTTCATGTACACTGCATGCTCTGCAGCCATTAGGCTCAGGCAGAAGTCGTGGCCTGCATCATAGAGGCTCAGTAGTACATTTGTTGAGGTACACTCTGTGCTGTGCATCCATGCTGATCAGGTTGAAGGCATGTTTGGGGCACGGTGACAAGTCTCTGCTGCTTGTCCACATGTGATCAGGTATAATGATGTGATATATACAATAAAAGGGTGTCTGACTGATCAGAGTTTGGCTAAAAATGTAAAAGGGCTTGTTGATTGATAACACAGCTGCTGTATTTTTTCCGTAGATCATCTCAGTGGCTGACACAATGCTCGAGTTATTAGGGCAGAGAAGGGCAGCCATAAATGTCCAACATCAGGCAAAAACTGCTGGGCATATTTATGAGAAGTGACGCATCGCTGCATTGCCGCAGTAATGCATCCAAAAAGGATGTGCTGCGCTATGAAAGAATCCAGCGAGATGGATGCGCAATATCTATGGTATGGAAAACCATATCGTAAGCTCCCAAGGTGTGTCAGAAATTCTGACACATCTGTGGGAAGGATGAGGCAACTCATCGGCCCCAAAAGTGGCGCACTGCTGAAGTCGGGCTTACGACAAGAGCAACTTAAGCAATGCGTCACAAAACAGATGAGATGTGTTGGTTCTGACTGACGCAGGGGGGCTGGGTCCAGAATTCTGGGGTAACTGGCCTGGGTTACTGGAATCAGGTAAGGGCATGAGCTCTGGCAATAATATATGTGAGATCAAGAGCGGAGGAGAGACAGGAGCGAGCAAAGATAGTATGGAGCCAGTGCATAAACAGATTTATACGAAAGGGCCAAGAGGTCAGGGGTCAAGCCGAGTGGTACTGGGCCAAGTATGGAGTCATACGAAAGGAAATACTATTTACCTGCTGTTTTAGGGTCGTCACAGACTGAGGGGCTATCAGCCGCCCAAAGTAGCCACATGCAAAGAGGCAGAAGTGCCAGGGAAAGGTAGGTATTGACTCTCTTCATCTTGGCTCCCAGACCTGTATCTGAAGCCCAGCGAGTGTGAGGCTCAGATTTATAGGCAGACACATTCTGCGTTAACGGAAAGGAGGTGGCCCTGCAGGTATGTACCAGAACTGCTGCCAGAAGATTTCTTAACTGGGTCATTATGAAACACATCTCACACTGGAACATTCAACAAAGAAGGTCAGTTATATGTTCTTGAGACATTTCGAAGCCATCTAATTACTATTTACTTCCTCAATTGAGACCCACTTGCTTCAGGCTTGTTGGCAAAGACTCTTGCATCTGCAGATGAGATCTTGCAACTGTGGCCAAGATTTAGCAAGGTTGATTGAGTCACATAGCACTGATCCCCTTGTAGTTCATATAAAGGGGGGTAACAGGATGGGAACTGGACAAACACTACTGATTGTTTCACACAGATTCAAATCAACTGTAGTCACGCATGTAATGAAGCCTGGCTTTATGTGGTGTCTTAGTGCCAAATGAAAATAGGTACATCAAGTGAGATTTTCATGTGTAATGCACGTAATTTCCACAAAGCATAGTCATAATAAGCAAATGGTCCATGGACAGTCAACTGTGTAAGGAGATTTAGCACCCAAGGGTATGCCTGTGGTACAAAACACATGCAAGATATCTCCCCCTTGTCCTTCCAATACCCAAAAACACGCCATGGTAAGTATTCTAGGTCCATGTCTCACCCACCACAGCAATATTACAGAGAGAGAAATGGTGGATCAAGTGGATAACTGTCCGACCAAGAGGGATCAGGCATTGAGCCCAAAGCATGAATGCGGTTCGAACACTCAAACATGTTTGAGAGCATTCCTGATTCCCCCCAAAAAATGTGGAAAACCGAATCCACTTGCCGGAAAAAATTTAAATGTTGGCACATTCCTTGACACTCAATTGATAGTTATGAAGGATTTGGTCAATGTAGGTAATGGTATGACAAGATCAATTGTGGAAAATTAATCAAATTAGTGTAATCACAAGAACATAGGTTGCATTCAACGTTAACGGGAAGGAGGTGGCCCTGCCCCCTTGTAGGTGTGTATCGGAACAGCTGACAGAAGATTTCTTAACTGGAACATTACTATTCACTTCTACATTTGATTCACGCTTCATTCTAGTTTGCATAAAGTCTTGACTCTGCAGATGAGATCTCAAAACCATGGCCAAGATTTAGTGAAGTTGATTGAGTCACATAAAACTGATCACCTCATAGTGCATATAAAGGGGGGTAACAAGACAGGAACTGGATAAACACCACTTTTTTTCCATGCAAAGCCAAATCAACTTATGTCACACCTTGCTTTATGTGGAACCCTAAAGCCAAATGAAAACTGGTGGAAACAAATGGCAAATTTTGTAGCTGCCTTGTGAGCCTTTGCGACCCCATCCCCCAGGGTCCCAACTAAAATTAAAAGGGATGGGGATTGCACGGCCCCCACTCTCAGAGTCTTTTCCGGCCCCATGGACCCCATCCCTCCAGGGGCCCACACTATTAAAGGTGGGTGCCCTGGTGCCCACCCAGGGCACGTATCATACACTTGTTGGGGTCCGCAGGGGAAGCCCCAGGGCCCCCGCAGTCCCAGCCGGCTCCTCACATGCAGCAGGAGCCAGCATTGCTCCCACCCAGAGGGAGCAGCTAGTAATCCTTCTCCCTCCAGGCGGGAACAATATTTTGATTTTTTTCCCTGCCAGTATCAGTGCACACAGACAAACAGATCAAAAGTCTGCTCCCAGCCAGCGGGGGCATTTTGAACGCTCCCACCAGCTGGGAGCAGACTTTGTGTTTGTTCCTGCTGGGCGGAAGATTAAAAAATGCTACTGCTAAGTGGGAGCAAACACAGGTTTCCCTGTCTGGGCTGGTGCAGTCAGGGAGACCGCTATGTCCCAGGGGCGGACTCCCAGGGACATAGCTAGTGAGCCGGCCGCGGGAATGGGGTCTCTGGGGCCATTAATGGCTCAGGGAAAGGGCTGCGTGCCTCCCTCCTCATTTTCAGTAATTTCAGCCCTGGGGTGGGGACTCCGGGGCTTTTAGAGGCTCAGGAGGGGGACCATATGGCCCCTCTGCCCATTTTGATAAATTCCGGCACCTTTAGAGGCTCGGGGAGGGGGGCTTTCAATTTTTAAAATGCCAATTTTAGAAAGCTGACATTTTCTTACATTAGCCATTTGGTGCCTGCAGCTTGGCTCTGTTTATTCTGGATTGGGTGACAGCTGGGCGTAGTCTATTCCCTCAAGATGGCCAGACACAAAAGGAGCTTAGGAGTGACATGACAGGCCATCCTGGTAGACGGAAGGGAGGAGCTGGTCACAGCCTCACACTTACACCTGAATAGGCTGTGTCCTGTCAACACACAAAGGGCCACATACCCCTCTGTAGTGAGTGTGGAGCCAGGGCAGGAAGGAAGGACCTCTGTGCACTTTAAATAGCCTTCTTTGAAGTCTCCTCCACTTCAAAGGCACAACTGGGTATAAGTACTGCACCTCTGACACCATGACTCTAGTACACTTCTGGACCTGTGACCACTCTGCCAGAAAGAAGAACTGCTTTGCTGCTGAGAGGACAGCCACTCTGCTGGACTGCTGCTTTGCTGGACTGCTGAGTTGCTGGACTGCTGCTTTGCTAGATTTCTGCCTTGCTGTGCTGCCCTGCTACTTTCTGTCCCCCTGCCTGGATGAGAAGGACTGGACATGCAACACTTGAACCCAGAGTGACTCCAAGGACTTGCTGGCTTGCGTCTTGACCTGAAGTCTCAGGGACATAAAAACGTCCAACCCTTCTGCTGCTGCACATGGGCCATCTGTGAATCTGCCCTGCCAAGTGGTGCCATCCCAGTCCTGGACCCTTAGAAGTGAGGCCTAAGGTGCTTGCTTAAACCAAATACACACATCCTCTCCGGAACTGGCTCATCGACGCTGTTGCGAAGCTCAGAATCGCTGCATCAACACCGTTGCGTGGATCAAACCTGGTGTATCGCATTCGGAACCAGCGCATCCCACTCGTAATCAACACAGTAGCGCAGCCCCTTCAGAACCGACACATTGCTGTCACTGCGAGGGGAAAACTGACGCATCTCCTCCACTGCGTTGCTCAATACCGATGCATTGCTTCGGGTGCATCCGCATCTTCTTTGATGGCGACACAGTCCAGATCAAGGTACTTTTGTTCAGTGGGCCTAACTGGGCCCCTGTATCCGCCCCACACTCCTTTGTGAAGGGCTTGAACGTTTGACTTTGTCTTGGTCCTGAGCGACAGGGTAGCCCACATAAGCGCTTACTGCTTCTAAGTGCTATTCTTACAGTTTATTCTTTAAAAATTAATATCTTGGCTTTTATTTATTGGATTTTTGCCGTTTTGGTCTTGTTTCATTTCATTGTGGTGTTTTTACTGTGTCACTGTTTGAAGTGTTGCACAAATACTTTGCACATTGTCTCGTAAGTTAAACCTGACTGCTCTTAACAGTTGTATACAGATTGAACACTGTTCTCAATGATGGTTTCTCATATATCTGTGGCTGATTGTTATTGTGAACTATGCTACCTTTAAAATGTATGCTATATGGTCAATGTTGCACATAATGCATGCGTTCTACACCTAAGTGAGTTGTATCTATGATGGCACTAATGATGCCTCATATTCTCCTGAGATATTTTGCACTTACTTTCAGGCCTCTAATGCCATAGTAATTTATAGAGCAATATGTGGGAAACCGAAGCTTGGATGATTTAATTAGCGATGTCATGAGTGATGTCAATTATGTCATTTGAGATGTCATGAGTGATGCCATCAATGATGTCATAAATTATGTCATTGAACATGTCATGTGTGATGTAATATGTTAGGTCATAAGCAGTGCATGGCAGGGGTGCAAGTTATAGTTAGTGCCACTAACTAAAACTGGTAAATTTCAGTTGTTTTTTTTTGTTCAAAACATTAATGTTGTCACCGACAAATTCACCTAACTATAATGTTACTTTAACCTGTGGGTTTTTCAGTGAATTTCTAAGGTTTTGGTTTTAAAAAAACCAAAACCAGATCTTTTTATCTCACCCAACTATAATGTTACATTAACCTTTGTTTTTTTCAGTGAATATATATATATATATATAAACCAAAGATTACAGGGACGTTATAGTTAGGCTGACATTTCACTCATACCAAACCAAAGAAATTCAGCAGTTATGGTTAGCTGAGCTAACTATAAATCACGCCACCGCAATGCACTGCTTATGGCCTCACATATTACATCACTCATGCCATGGTCAGTGACATCACTCATGACATCAATGATGACATCTCAAATGACATCTCTGATGACATCATCCAGTGACTGTGAGTGTTTTTAAAATGTTTATGAGTGTTAAATATATATACCAAGGTGTTTTGATGAATCAGTGGGTGTATGAGTACCTGTATCGATGATTCAGTAGGTGCATGACTGACTGTATAAGTGACTGATTAGGTGTCTCAGGGAGTGTATGGGCCACTGACTACGTTGTCTGAATGTCTATCAGTCAGTCAGTGGTGTGAAAGTGGCTGTATGGGTTGGTGAGTGGGTACATGTATGGGTGTATGGGTGATTGATCGGTTGTCTGAGTACCTGTATGGGTGAATGAGTATCTGTGTGGGTGGGTGAGAGGGTGTGTGACTGCCTGCATGGATGACTGAGTGCATGAGTCAGTAGGTGTATGGGTTAGTAAGTGTAAGAGAAAGGTGGTATAAGTGACTGAGTATGTCTATGTGTGTGTCGGTGAGTGAATAGATGTGTCAGTGGTATATGGGTGAGTAAGTGGATATGTGAAAGGCAGTATAGGTGAGTGTTGGAGTATATCAGTGACTGTATGTGTGAGTGAGGAATTGTGATAGTGGCTGTATGGGTTAGTGAATGCATGTGTGAGTGTCTATGGGTGAATGACTATATGTTAGTATCTGTATGAATAAGTGAGAGGGTGTGTGTATAACTGTATAGGTGAGTATGTGGCTGTGTGATTGAATCTATGAGTGAGTGAGTAGGTGTGTGAGTAGCTCTATGGGTGGCTGACAGTTTGTGAGTGGCTGTATGGGTGTATGAGTGGATATATCTGTGGCTGTATTAGTGAGTGAGTTAGTGTATGAGTAGCTGAATGCATGTATGAGTGGATGTGTGTGTAGACCTATGAGTCAGTGAGTGGGTGTGTAAGTACTGGTATGGGTGTGTCAATGGTTTTGAGAATGGTAGTGTGGAAGTTGGAGTGGGTGTATGAAAGGTTAAATTGGGATGTGAGTGGGTGCGTCAGAGATTCTGAGGATGATGTCATCAGTGATGTCATTTGAGATATCATCAG
Organism: Calotriton arnoldi; assembly: GCA_963921515.1. Taxonomy (NCBI): domain Eukaryota; kingdom Metazoa; phylum Chordata; class Amphibia; order Caudata; family Salamandridae; genus Calotriton; species Calotriton arnoldi. Next base: position 5,946 of record CAWUFW010017665.1, on the reverse strand, counting down.
TGATGTCACTGACCATGTCATGAGTGTTGTAAAAAGTGAGGTCATAAGCAGTGCATTGCGGGGTCAGCGAGTTATAGTTAGCTCAGCTAACAATACTTGCTGCATTTCACTGGTTTTGTACGAGTGAAACTTGAGCCTAACTATAATGTCTCTGTAACCTTTGTTTTTTTCAGTGAATATATATGTATATATATCTATGTATATATATATATATATATATATATATATATATATAAAAACACCGCCAAACAGTGCTGCGCACCGTAATCGCCACTCCCCTTCCTTCTTACGACGGCGGTCCGCGGCGAGGTGGCGAGCCTCAGAACACAAACACTCGCTGAGTTACCTCGTAACACAAACAGCAACCGCGGACACAGAAGGCTTTCAATGCAGTTATTTATTCAGCAAAAATGGACCAACTCGACGCGTTTCGGGACAGACTCCATTGATCACGAGTGATCAAGGGATCAAGGGAGTCTGTCCCAAAACACGTCGAGTTGGTCCATTTTTGCTGAATAAATAACTGCATTGAAAGCCTTCTGTGTCCGCGGTTGCTGTTTGTGTTACGAGGTAACTCAGCGAGTGTTTATATATATATATATATATATATATATATATATATATATATCTCAAAACAATACCCTTTCAGGCATAGAGTCACGCATAAATTATGCAAAAATGTAGGTGGAAAGCAGCTCCTGTATAGAGCACTCTCTAGATAAAGCTATACCTCTCTGAAGAGCTCTAAGTAGAGAGAAACACTGTGTCAGGGGTTGCTTTCACTCATTTCAGGTTGGCTTGGTTGGTATTTTATCAATTCAAGGCTGTAATACTGTGCCTGGAGTGGTAATTGGCTTTTGTCATTTTACAACTCAGCATGGACAGCACTGTTCTAGTCTTATGCTTAAAGACTCTGCTGTAGAATTGCAAAAGACTTTGTCCCTTTCTATCTCGGCGTGGATGGCACTGTGCTAATCCAATGCTTAAAGACTTTGATAGAATAGCAGACATTTGAGGTGAGCAGATCTAGAGTGTCTCTGGTGTTGAGAGTGCTCTATACAGGAGCTGCTTTCCACCTAAACTTGAGAACTACACAGAGTTCTCTGCTTCATTTTTGCATAATTTATGCGTCACTCTATGCTTGAAAGGGTATTGTTTTGACTTATACTGGGTGCTCCCTTGTGTCTGGACAAAGCTATACCTCTCTGAAGAGCTCTTAGTAGAGAGAACCACTGTGTCAGGGGTTGCTTTTACTCATTTCAGGGTGGCTTGGTTGGTATTTTAACAATTCAAAGCTGTAATACTGTGCTTGGAGTGGTAATTGGCTTTTGTCATTTTACAGCTCATCATGGACAGCACTGTGCTAGTCCTATGCTTAAAGACTTTGCTGTAGAAATGGCAAAATACTTTGTCCCTTTCTATCTCGGCGTGGATGGCACTGTACTAATCCTATGCTTAAAGATTTTGATAGAAAAGCAGACATTTGAGGTGAGCAGATCTAGAGTGTCGCTGGTGTTGAGAGTGCTCTATACAGGAGCTGCTTTCCACCTAAACTTGAGAACTACCCAGAGTTCTCTGCTTCTTTTTGCATATATATATATATATATATATATATATATATATATATATATATATATATATAGTAAACACAGCACCTCTCCAACCTCCAGCCGGCGAAATAGAGAGGAAACGGACTCCTTTGGCAGATTTGGCAAGATTTTATTCCTCACACACCTCCGTCAGACGCGTTTCGAGCAACGCAGTGCCCTTGTTCACTAACGGAGCGCAGTCCGCCATTCTCTTTTTTAAATTACTCTGCTCCACCCAGGTGTCACATGCTCAACACCTGCTTTTTCAGGTTAGATCAGTATTCAGTTTTGTTGTTATTTGTAAATCAGCACAATAAATATGTGTGTGTAAAAAGATAAAAATTTTATCTAATACCACATCAATGTATAAATATATAAATAAATATATAAATACATAAATAAATATATAGAAATATAAATATAAATAGTTGTTAATAAATACTTAAACTGACACATAGATAATAACATGTGACAATAAAGAATATATACAAGATGTGTATTTTGTTGATCTAATACTCAATGACTGCATAAATGCATAGAAATCATAAATACCACTTCATGATGATGTTTGTGTATTAAAAACTTTCTAAAAAATTTCATTTATATATTTACTATTGCCTAATTCTTAACACACAGCTGAAACTTTGATACCAGCCTACATGCTTTTTTTGTAAAAAGAAACCTTTAAAAACTTAATAAAGTCTTTTACGTATAGGTTTTGGTACTAAAAGTGATTCTATGTATGTTGCCATTATATATTCTATTTAAGCCCTCTTCTCCCATATGGTGCTCCGGTGCTACATAAAACCAAACGTTACTAAAAGTGCTAGTGCTTACAAAGCCTCTAATGTTCCCTAATCACACCTGAATAAAAAAATTACAGTGATAAAATGATGTATTGGGGTTCCGGCACTCAATGCTTGAAAGGGTATTGTTTTGACTTATACTGGATGCTCCCTTGTGTCTGGACAAAGCTATACCTCTCTGAAGAGCTCTTAGTAGAGAGAACCACTGTGTCAGGGGTTGCTTTTACTCATTTCAGGGTGGCTTGGTTGGTATTTTAACAATTTAAAGCTGTAATACTGTGCTTGGAGTGGTAATTGGCTTTTGTCATTTTACAGCTCATCATGGACAGCACTGTGCTAGTCCTATGCTTAAAGACTTTGCTGTAGAAATGGCAAAATACTTTGTCCCTTTCTATCTCGGCGTGGATGGCACTGTGCTAATCCTATGCTTAAAGACTTTGATAGAAAAGCATACATTTGAGGTGAGCAGATCTAGAGTGTCGCTGGTGTTGAGAGTGCTCTATACAGGAGCTGCTTTCCACCTAAACTTGAGAACTACCCAGAGTTCTCTGCTTCTTTTTATATGTATATATATATATATATATATATATATATATATATATATATATATATATATATATATATATATATATATATATATATATAGTAAACACAGCACCTCTCCAACCTCCAGCCGGCGAAATAGAGAGGAAACGGACTTCTTTGGCAGATTTGGCAAGATTTTATTCCTCACACACCTCCGTCAGACGCGTTTCGAGCAACGCAGTGCCCTTGTTCACTAATGGAGCGCTGTCCGCCATTCTCTTTTTTAAATTACTCTGCTCCACCCAGGTGTCACATGGTCAACAACATAGAAAAAATACTACTTAATATAAATCACTATACCACTTTACAATTATGGATAGCAGACTGCTTTTGCAGGTTAGATCAGTATTCAGTTTTGTTGTTATTTGTAAATCAGCACAATAAATATGTGTGTGTAAAAAGATAAAAATGTATCTAATACCACATCAATGTATAAATATATAAATAAATATATAAATACATAAATAAATATATAGAAATATAAATACAAATAGTTGTTAATAAATACTTAAACTGACACATAGATAATAACATGCGACAATAAAGAATATATACAAGAAGTGTATTTTGTTGATATAATACTCAATGTCTGCATAAATGCATAGAAATCATAAATACCACATCATGATGATTTTTGTGTATTAAAAACTTTCTAAAACATTTCAGTGACCACTGGGTTTTCATTACACTCACCTGTGATCAAGGCGATATCCCGCCGAAACGCGTAAGGACATTGAGTGGTTTTAAATGCTGCACAGACGAATAAAGTCCACTTGGATAGAAGTCGGTGTTGTGGCTCTGCAATTTCTGGTGGCAAAACCAATTTCAACAGGATCTCCATTCCTGCTACAGAGCCCGCCCTGCAGGGTCGGGGGCCCCGGTAAAATGGAGTCTTCGCTTGGTATACATGACGGAGGGGCATGACCCGCTCAACCCACGCGCCAGCCATTGGATTTCCACGGATATTTGGTGTGGTGACTGAGAAAGGGAGACGAGGGAGGTGTTATTCTCTCTCCGGTAACCCGCATTTCAAGTATTTACCAGGAGTGTGGCAGCATATGCACTTTGCTACTTTATGGAATGATATGCACCTTTAATTTTGACACTTTCTTCTAATGGGTATACACGTGACATTTTGATGATGAAAACGCTATTAAGGCAAAATGTAATTTTCTCCATGCCACGTTGTGAAAGAACTGTGTTGGTGCATTCTGGGGCCCGTAGTTTGTAACACGGGCCATGTGACCACTGGGTTTTCATTACACTCACCTGTGATCAAGGCGATATCCCGCCGAAACGCGTAAGGACATTGAGTGGTTTTAAATGCTGCACAGACGAATAAAGTCCACTTGGATAGAAGTCGGTGTTGTGGCTCTGCAATTTCTGGTGGCAAAACCAATTTCAACAGGATCTCCATTGCTGCTACAGAGCCCGCCCTGCAGGGTCGGGGGCCCCCGGTAAAATGGAGTCTTCGCTTGGTATATATATATATATATATATATATATATATATATATATATATATATATATATATATATATATATTCACTGAAAAACCACAGGTTTCAGGGACATTATAGTTAGAAATTAGCATTTAAAAAACCTTAGAAATTCACGGAAAAACAAAGGTTAAACGGACGTTATAGTTAGGCTGACATTTCACTTGTACAAAACCAGAGAAATTCATCCGTTATAGTTAGCTGAGCTATGCACTGCTTCACATATTACATCACTCATGACATGGTCAGTGACATCACCGATGACATCACTGATGATATCTCAAATGACATCACACTACAGTCAACACTGAGGGGAGCGCAAATCATGGACTGCATATACCATGATGCAAAGGAGCAAACTTTTCTTGGATATGATGTAGTGTCCGGCCACACCCTTTTCCCTGTCCAAACTGATTTTAATGACCTCCTCTACCATTTATAACACGTTCCTAATGTTCCTTTTGTAAACATTTTTATTCCGTCCCATTGATTATACTTCATCCGTCCCGAGCGGGAGAGTACGGCCCGGGTGAGGAGAGTATGACCCAGGTGCAGAGATTCCGGCCCGACTGCGGACGTATAGATATGACTCGTAAATGACCTCTGTGAATACCAAAAGTCGTAAAGTTAGAATTTTGTATCAGATTGCCTTTGTGAATCGGGCCCTACATGTTCTGAATACATGAGTTCATAGACACTGCATGTTCTGCATCCATGAGGTCATGTGCTAGGTATGCTCTGCATTTATGAGGTCATGTACGGGACCTGTTATAGATAATCATGTGCAAAGTTTGTTTTGCCTTCTCGGGTTCATGTACACTGCATGCTCTGCAGCCATTAGGCTCAGGCAGAAGTCGTGGCCTGCATCATAGAGGCTCAGTAGTACATTTGTTGAGGTACACTCTGTGCTGTGCATCCATGCTGATCAGGTTGAAGGCATGTTTGGGGCACGGTGACAAGTCTCTGCTGCTTGTCCACATGTGATCAGGTATAATAATGTGATATATACAATAAAAGGGTGTCTGACTGATCAGAGTTTGGCTAAAAATGTAAAAGGGCTTGTTGATTGATAACACAGCTGCTGTATTTTTTCCGTAGATCATCTCAGTGGCTGACACAATGCTCGAGTTATTAGGGCAGAGAAGGGCAGCCATAAATGTCCAACATCAGGCAAAAACTGCTGGGCATATTTATGAGAAGTGACGCATCGCTGCATTGCCGCAGCAATGCATCCAAAAAGGATGTACTGCGCTATGAAAGAATCCAGCGAGATGGATGCGCAATATCTATGGTATGGAAAACCATATCGTAAGCTCCCAAGGTGTGTCAGAAATTCTGACACATCTGTGGGAAGGATGAGGCAACTCATCGGCCCCAAAGTGGCGCACTGCTGAAGTTGGGCTTACGACAAGAGCAACTTAAGCAATGCGTCACAAAACAGATGAGATGTGTTGGTTCTGACTGACGC